>LGRX02001256.1:0-127146 GCA_001247695.2 Cymbomonas tetramitiformis | reverse complement strand
TCCGCGACGGGTCGAACTGGGTGATCTTGATGGCCAGAAGGTCTGCGGTGCCCTGAAAGGGTCCGCCGGAATCCAGAAGCATCCTGGCGATCTCCAGCAACACCCGTTTCCCATCAAACGGGTGTGCCTCCGCCGAAGACTCCATCCAGTCCGCCGCGGGCGACACCGGAGCGATGATGTACTCCAGTGTAGAAAACAACAGCTTGTTCGCCTCAGCGCGGACGGGCAGGGTGGCATCCTCCAGGTCGAACAGAGAAGAAAACGCGTCCTCCTCAGTGACGAAAATATCCCGTAGCGCCAGAACCAGACGGGCGAAAACGGAGCTGACGTTCGACTCCGTACCGTTAAAACGCCCATGTTTGTCGTCGTACACCTTCTTGATGACGAGCTTGGCGGCCCGCTCGTCGAAGGACTCCTTCGCCAGACGTCTGACCTCGTCGAGGAAGATCGCCCCCGCGGACTGGGCAGCCGGGGCAGTCGCAACCGTAGGAGTGGCTGGTGTAGTCGCATGCCTGGCTGCGGCATCGTCGAAAATGGTAACTAGTGAGCAGCGTGCGGCCGCAGTGTGAGATCTCGTAGAAGTACCCATGATGAAATGACTACAGAGACAGGGTGCGGTGAATAATGCTAGGTGAGGCTAACGGTGTGGGCGACGGCTTGCGAGTTGTGGCGGGTCGTCGAGGATAATCCGGGGAAACAGCAAATAATACGCGGTCGTGTGGGACGAAAGGACGTGATCGATGTCGGACGGTATACTAGTGACCAGAAACAACAAAATCCAGCCCAACGATACTGCACGGAAATGAAGCTGCCATAACGCGCGCCCCAATTGTCCAATCAACCGCGCGTCCGCAACTGAGCCATACCGCCCATACCGAAAACCTCTCTAACGCGGGTTCCTCACCCCATCTCAAGTGTCGGTGTTTAGCCAATCATGGGCAAAGTCGCAGTGTAAAATTAAGAGTGCGTGGGACCAAACCTGCTGAATATATCAGCTGGACTGTATATTCGGTGAGACAGATAATCAGAATCGATAACCGGTGAGAATAATCAGTCTTCCCGTTATATGTTCGGGGTCTAGGGTCCCGGGACCGGTGACAGTCATACACCCTAACTATAGGAATGACAGTCGGGGTGTCACTTCCAGCACATGTCTCCTCGCCGCAACGTGACATGCCATCAACGCGAAGCCGCACCAAGTCAAGCGACCCCAACGTGCGTGCGACCGCCAAGGAGCATGTCTGCCCCAGCCTGTACGGCCACCCTCGCCAAGTATATGGCATGTAGCACGGCTACGTGGCTCCGAATTGCATACTTTTAGGGAAATGGTATATATGCATGCTAAACTTGTTTAGTAATACCAATAAGTTATAAGAAATCACCAAGAGGTATGTTTTTACATTCTTGGTCACCACAGCGGCCGCGGGGTTGCCATATGGGTTGGAGAATGCCTGCAAACCAGAAAATGCATATCGCGCGGGTGCGTAACATATCGAAATGATCTTGAGAATTTATAAGAAGTGTCAAGAAGTATTTGAGAAGTATTTAGAGGATGCAAGTAGGCATCGGGAGCCGAAATGTCACATTGGGCCATATGCATGGGGCATTGGGGGGCTAATTTCATCTGTGAAATGACTGCAAACCAGAAAAATGCGTATCGCGCGGGTGCGTAACATATTGAAATTATCTTGAGAAATTGCACGAAGTGTCAAGAAGTATTTGAGCAGTATTTAGATGATGTAAGTAGGCATTGAGAACCGAAATTTTACATTGGGCCTTATTCATGGGGCATTGGGGGGCTAATTTCATTTGTGAAATGCCTGCAAACCAGAAAAAATGCATATCGCGCGGGCGCGTAACACATTGAAATGATCTTGAGAAATTGTAAGAAGTGTCAAGAAGTATTTGAGAAGTATTTAGAGGATGTAAGTAGGCATTGAGAGCCGAAATTTCACATTGGGCCATAATCATGGGGCATTGGAGAGCTAATTGTGCATGCGAAATGCCTGCAAACCAGAAAAATGCATATCGCGATAACACACCGAAATGATCTTGAGAAATTGAAAGAAGTGTCAAGCATTATTTAGAGGATGTACGTAGGCATCGAGAACCGAAATTTCATCTCGTGGCATATTAGCGGGGCGTTGGGGGGCTAATTTCATTTGTAAAATGCCTGTAAAGCAGAAAATGCAGATCGCATAGGCGCGTGCCATGTCACGGGGAGACAGACTTTTGCCCCCCCATAAATTGGGGGTGACTGTCTCTTCCTGTGTCACCCCTCGCCCTGTGGTGTCACTTGCATCTTGCCTGTCCATCCGTGTGTTCGTTTCGCTATGCGATAATAAAACAACCTAAGTATTTTATTATCTCATCTTAGTTTGTTGTGACCTCCGGGACCTCCGCTGTCCAGCTTCGTTCGTTCGGGGACCGTGATATATACAAGTTACATTATCATATATATCTCTCCGTTCCCATCACCATGATTGTTAAGATGATGTGCCAACTTGTTAGAAGTGTTTTGATTCATTAATGGCTATAAGTATCATGCATCACCATAGTTTTTATAGAATACGCCGTTACTACTAGACTATCCCTCTCCGCTGGGATGTGTCGCACCCCCTTGGGTCATGCGCATAAGTTGTTGCGCCTGATCCCAGGTCATTGTCACCAACTGCGGTGGTTGCTGCACAGACCGTGCGGTGGTTGTTGTTGAAACAATTGTTGCTGCTGAGGCTGACATGGATGCTGCTGAAACAAATGTAGCTGATGAGGCTGAAATGGTTGCCGCGGCAGAATAAACTGCGGTTGCTGTTGCGATATGTTACGCGCCTGCAAGATACAACAATATCTTGTTTACAGGCATTAATGACATTTCACAGACGAAAATAGCTCCCCCGCGCCCCGTGAATATGACCCGATGTGAAAATTTGCTTCTCGATGCCTAATTATAACCTCTAAATACATATAACCACTTCTAAATACGTCCCGGTATCATTTTGATATGTTACTCATTCACGCGATATGCATTACCGTATCTGGTTTGCAGGCATTTCACAGACGAAAATAGCTCCCCAACGCCACACTAATATGCCCCGAGATGAAATTTTTGTTTCTAATGCATATTCATAACCTCTAAGTACTTCTTGAACCTTCTAACAACTTCTCACTATCATTTTCATTGATTATGCATTTTATAGTGCAAGCCTTGCCACGTAGCCGTGCTACATTCCACATTCCCTCATTTGCATGTTCATCGCATCCTCACTTATGTATTTTCACGCACGCACTACCTTGTCGCGCAGTTGAGGAAGAGATGGGCGCGGAACAAGAGGATAACGAAGAAGAGGAGAATGTTGAAGACCAGGGATCGGTAGAGCAGGGGAAGGATCCTCACATTGCTGACCGTGCTGAGCAGTATGCTGAGCGTCGGCGACAGCAAAAGCGCCCGCGTGCCCATAACCGCCACAAGATGTTGAAACACGCCTTGTTTCAGGAGCGTGCAATGAAAGTAACGTAATCAGACGAGGCGCCTGAACTTCTCAACGGACCTTGCAGATATTGAAGGCCACCCCCAGTCGTTGTCGCAGTCGATGCCATCAATAAGGGCACTCCCTCCACGCCATACACTCCAGAGCAGCACAGCAGCTGCTACCGAGTGCGACTCAGAAACTCGTCGACAACATGAACACATACAACCTGAAGGAGCTGAAAACATATCTCCAACAGTACTGCAGTTGTCACGACAAGTTCTCTCTCGATTGTTACTTGCGCGACCCGAGTTTGACTGGGCGACGTGACAGCTTTGTGACAGAGGAGTGACAGCGGTGTTGGTTATGACGCGACCTTGGTGGTTTTCCGGAGGAGAGTTAGTAAAGATACGAAGAGTAGAAGAAGTAGAATCGGCTTGGGGCCGAGCCGTTGGTTTGACAGAGATACCGTCAGTGACGCGCGGCAGCGTGATTGGAAGAAAGAAGAGTTAACAAGAAATGAGGGGACGTTGCGAGATAAGTAACGCAGGCGGCAGTAGGGGACTTTTAGAGGCTCGTTATTGGTTTGCCATTGGCAGGCCAAAAGCGTGGCTATATTCCATTTGCGAAGACAGAAGTACTCTCAGTGTATTCATTATAAGGAATGTATTTATACACTTAAAAAGCAACCGAGGAGTCTTGTGCTGGCATCCTTGAAGCGTTACGATGTGCGTTGCAGTGCAGTCGTGAAAGTTGAAGCGACTTTCAAACTCTTTTTCAAGTTAAGGAGGTGTGCACTCATAATTATACAGCCTCTTTAAAAAGTTTCCCGAAATATTGGACTTGTAAGTGTGGCACGCCAGCAGTGCACAGGACAGAGTTCTTGAGATATAAAGAATATGAAAGGTTTTGCAGCGGTTTCGATTGTCACTCGTGTAGTGGTTGCGACACAGTATGGAACCCACCGTCACCCTTGTGCAAACGGTGATGTCGGAGGCGAAGGCGAAGCTGCGAGGGGATCTAGGCGGGGAGCTTGCCAAGCTGCCTGTTCTCGCCGCACAGATGTTGCGGGAACAGGGGCACGCGTCCCAGCTTGTGACGCTCACCTCAGCGGAGATGCTTGCGGTGCTTCTTATTGACGCGGACCACAAAGAGTTCCTCTACGCAGCAGAAATCGAAGCCTGCGAGCGAGCGGCGAGCGGTGGGATCGGTCCAAGGCGGGCAAGTATCCAGTGGAGGAGGGAGCGACGTACTGCCTTGGTTGGACAGTTTCCCCATCGACTTCGTTCCAGAAAGCAGCTCGACACCCTGGTCCATGTCAGCTTTAGTGACGGTGCGCACATGCGTAGCAACACGGTGGACATCTTGTTGTCCATGGTCGCGTTGAATAGCGAGCACCTTGTTATGCCATTAACCCCTAAACTGCTACGTGATGAGCTAGCTCATCAAACACTCAAAATTGGTTTTCGCGGCGAGAAATAACTCAAATTCATTTTTGAAGACAGTTTTGAAAAGCTCTCATCGAGCCGCACGCTGACATGCACTTGGACGCAACCATTTCGCGACGATGCTCTTGATATTTACCGAGACGCGCTCTATTTTAGCTTGACCATAATGAGTTACATCTAGGGCACATATGTCATAGTGTTACACACCCCTAACAATATAAGTAGCCCTAACCGCATGTTGAGCACTTTGTAAGATTATACCCGGAGGTCTAGGGTCAATATTAGGGCTTAAATTGTTAACGATGTGCACATCCATCAACATTTTTCAGTTGACAATCACGTCGTCGTTGTCAAGTGTCATGCATTTTCAACGTTTGCATGCGATTCGCCTTGAGACGACCTTTCCGACACTAGTTTCAAAAGTCGAGGCAGGACCATTGTGCCAAAGTTATTGTGAATAAACCCTAAATTTCAAAACCCCGAAATTCCTTCCGCAGTTTATGGGTTAACGTACTCTTGCCTACTCACGAACGAGAACGAGCATTCGCACACCCTGGAGTTGCAGTTTTCCAAGGACACGCACGCATGGTGATGCATATGACCGTCCTGAGAAGCGTGAGATCTCTGATCAAGACAATGAATGTGCTTGAAGCGGCGTGGGGGGAAGTCATGACGAACGGCAACAAGGCCTTCAACCGTGCCCGACGCCACGGGCGGACAACGTGTCGACGACTGTGAGGCTTGGTGGATCGGAGGCCTGGTGAAAGACAGTGCACGGCGGTACACTGACAACATGGGGAAGGAGCTTACCGCCACACGCCATCTCCCCAGAGCGGTGCTCGGCAGGCTGGATGATGTGCTGGCAAAAGTACAGACCATAAAAGCAGGTGCCACCTTCCCAGGGGGGCGGGGGTAACACGAGCACGGATGCTCGTGTGGAATCCACGGCACGCCCAGGTGTTGGATATACGAGTAAGATGGTGAGCATTGCAAGTTGTGATTGTGGTGTGCCTGCTCTACCCGATCTCCCTTGCCACCACAATGTCGCACACGCACGCTTTATTGCTGGCTTGCGGACTGGCAAACGTTTGTGGATCCTCTGAAGACGGTGGCGCTGGCTGGAAGGCACAATACCCCCTAGACCTTCACTTTTCTGATATCCCGACCCTTGCGGAGGCACATGCGCATGAGCTGTATGACCCTTTTTTGAAGCTGCCGCCTGCAACACCAAAAATGAAGGGTAGGCCCAAGCGACCGGAAGCGCACGGCGGGTGTCCTAGAGAGGTTAGATGAGGGTCGGAACAAGAGGAGCTTCACTTGTTCAAAGTGCAAGCGCGCGGGACACCGTGCTTCAAAATGCCCTCGTATAGTGTGAAAGTGTAGTATGACGACTGAGATGAATAGCTGTGACTTGGTAAGCTGGAAGCTTGACTTGAATAGCTGAGACCTGGGACATTATCTGTATTAATTCTGGGACAAACCCTAAATCAGTTGTTTGTGTGAAGACATGTGTATAATGTGTATATGCATTCATTCTTGCATTACTTTCTGCATACTGTGCATCTGCATTCCTTGTTGCATGCTTTCTGCATTCACTTTTGCATGTATGTAGCTAGCTATGGATTCGGCATGAGCTAGAATGATATCTGCATCAATATATATACACCCTTATGAATGCGTCTACGGATACAATATCTCACTATTAATTTCATTTGCTCACGGGCAGATGGCCATTAAAATCAGCTGCCTACGCGCACACCACCATCAAAATCATTTGCCTACGCGCATTCCACATTAAACGCATTTGCCTATGCGCATTCCACATTAAAATCATTTGCCTACGCGCATTCTACCATATATGGCATTTGCCTACGCGCACTGCAAATATAACACTGCACATTTAACCCTATTATACATATATATATATACTAGGCGGATCGATCTCTAAAAGAGATCTCCACTAGGCCATCTGACCGTAGGATCATGTGCGCGACAGTGCTTCGCTTTTTGCATCCCAACATGCCATGCCATGACGCGTGGGTGGCGTCGCGGTAAATGTACGCGACTGCAGTGGCACGGTCATCGTTAGCGTCTGGCGTCCATGAGATCGGAGGTTCGTCTGTGTCGCCCGTTGGGATTCGCGTTTTGCTGTTGTTGCCGTTGCCGTTGCTGCTGTTGCTGCTGTTGTTGTTGTTGCTGCTGCTGCTGCTGCTGATTAAGTAAGCAAGTAAGTAAGTAAGGTAAGGTAATTTGGCCCGGTTCCAAATCATAAGGAGCAGAGGTTATATGTATACTGAGTCCGTGTGACACACGCGGACCATCGAAGATGACCCACTCGGAATATGACGACAATAGATTGTGCGAATTAGTTTTCGTGCGCACTACCGCAGTTCCAACACACCACCTAATCTGAGGTAGACTGCTTGTGACACACACTGCGCGTTATATTAAAGTTACTACTAGTCGTGTTGAAAAATATCCGAACTCTTCTAGGAGCTATCATCCGTAGGTCATAAGGGCTGTTCCATTTATTGACTGGGGGCAGGAGGTGGGGGGGTGGGAAGAGCATTTGGTAATTTGTACGGGGGAGAGGGTCGATATGTTCTTTGTCACTCAGGGTGGGAGGTTGACATCTCATGTATTGTCCATAGGCTTACGGAGGCACCACCGGGACAAGTTACCGTGAGGTCTTAAGCTGTCCGGAGGGTCGAGATAATCCGGACACATGTATGTATAAACCACGTTGACGATCGACACTCAGACTCACGCAATGCAGAAACTCTGATGATACAAAAAGTTTCCACCCAGACTACCAGACAAACGTTAACGGAACACTCCAAGACGACACAATTGCAATAAAGTTAGCATGGCTCCTTCTTTGACCGTGAAAACGCTATTAGGTGACGGTATTTTGCGTCAGCACCTCACTGATTTTATGAGAGAAGGTTTCTCAATTGAATCTCAATCCTGAAGGAACAAATCCCTGACGATGATCTAGTAGAGCTTGGTCTCACTACCGCGTCTATATATATAGCTGGTGTTCGCTTGCGTACTTGGAGTCTAGCCACACTTGGTGAAGAACGCTTTCAAGAGAATCTGAATGATATGCCGTCACTTGATATATTAGGGGAAACAGTGATGAACACTTCCAACGCAATCAAGTCAAGCAAGGAAAAACTTAGAGCTATATTTTCCACCATGGCGACGCGGCGGGTTTTCCTCAACGCTGGGCAAGCGGAACTTGCCAAGCAGCTTGCTACCGAGGCTTGACGCGAGTGCCTCATCAAATTGCGTGTTCCCCATAGTGAGTCCTTTCTTGTTTTTGATTGGTAACCCAATTGCACTGTGCTTTCATCAAACAACGCAGTCGGCATTTTTCTTCGATATAGAAAATGAAATGAAGTCTGCATAATTTGCATGTCCGGAGGGGGGATGGGGGGCTCCGGTGATCATGTCCTCAGGGTGGGAGGGGTCGATATGCATGGTTGTCCTCAGGGGGGGAGGGGGTTCAAGCAACGTGCCTCTACAGGACAATATTAAATGGAACAGCCCTAAAGCTGACGCCATCGTGCTTTGTTGTGGGATCGTTATCTCGATCCACGTTCTCAGGAGTTTCATCTTTCGGCGATTAAAAAGGCTACAGTGGACGAGACCAGCGGCCCAGTTGAATGATGTGGACGGATATCGTAATCGAAGTACGAGTGAACATTATGCTATAATGGAATATATGCGAAAATTATGAAATACGTACATGGACAGACACAAAATATCAGAATATTTCCCATTGTGTATTGTCGATTATTGGGACACGCTTTGCGCAACTCGTGTATCTATGGCAATCTACGATGGGTTGTGACATGTGTGTTCCAGACTTTAATAACGGATACGTGTACACGGATCATACCTGCATGAGGATACCGCCCGATCATAATAACTTGAGGACGAATTCGGGGGATACCACACAGCGAGTGTTGCATGTGTTGAACGTGTTTTTAGTTTTTAGAATTGTTATGAATTTCAAAACCATTTGCTCGAGAACGTGTGGGGGGAACGGGAGGCTTTGGCCGACGGCAAATTCTTTTTGGGGAAATGGCTTATATATGTTACGGTATAGTGTAGGTGTGCGACACACCTCTGTACGCCGATCTGAGTACAGGCTAACAGTGGTAAATCGCACATCGTAAAACCACACAAAATACCTCCGCTACTAAATATTGTTAACCGACATGTTCGCAAGATGGGTTATTCGATATTGTGGTTGATGTGTATGGTTTTACCACTATAAGCGCACCTATACTGAAATCAGCGCACATATGCACGCCGGGCACCTACGCTATAAGAAAGCGTGAGTGCATTTTGGTACCTATCTTTCGTGGAGAATTCTGACGAGCACTACGAGTCCGACAAGGCTACCGCACGCAAGCCCACGTTGAACCTCTCGCACGCCACTATCGCAAGCGAATTCAACACGTCCCAGCAGCCGCCTACTGTGGTGCAAAACGACCTCACCGGTTGGCAACAACGTGTTGCCCAACACCAATCGCCACTACTCTCGATGCACGACTTCGCCACGCCCGACTTTGTCCAGCCCGTCGAGTACGAAGTGTCTTCCGAGGGATCGAAGTGCGGGGATCCGGGTGCGCCGGTGACCGCACTTGCGACTCGGACTACACTTGACCTGCAGGAATAACACACACTTTGCGCACTGCCCTTCCGAGGTCATTCTCTCTACACACACTTTGCGCACTGCCCCTTCGAGTCACTTTCACACACACTTTGGGCGCATCGCCTCCCTTCGAGGTCATTCTCTCTACACACACCTTGCGCACTGCCCCTTCGAGGCCATTCTCTCCACAATACTTTGCGCACTGCCCCTCCGAGGCAATTCTTTACAATACTTACGCAATCGCCTCCGAGGCCATTCTCTACACACACTTTTTCGGACTCACCCCTCCGAGGCGTTATTTCCACACACACTTTGCGCAATCGCCTCCTCTCCGAGGCCGTTCCTCTACACACTTATTTGTGCAATTCGCCCTCCGAGGCCATTCTCTCTATTATCATCGAGTTGCACCGCCTCCGAGGCCATTCTCTCTACACACACGTTGCACACTGCCCCTCCGAGGTCATTCTCTCTACACGCAATTTGCACATTTTGATTTTGTATATACACACACTTGCTTGTCCCACTGCCATCGATTACTTCGATTGATACATCGAATCACGCCACGTGGCATAGCCGTATGGCTTTCCCCAGTCATCAAATCATGATCAATACTTCGACAATCCAAGGCAGCGGCCCGCGCGATTTTTTGCATTCCCGATTATGACACGATCTGTTCGCCGTCGCATCGTTACGACTGTAACGCATTGTCTATCGCTCCGTTGCGCCACACGTGGCATGCACTGCGTTTCTTCGACGGTTCTTCGACAACTCTGAAGCGATTCTTCGACCCTGTGATATATATATATATATGCGTGTATGCTACGCAGTGAAAGTAGGCCCTTATTTTTGGTTGTGGACGCATCATCCATGGAGGAAGCATGCGCACGATTAGGTTGCCAGTCATATTCGATCAACAAACGATGCATGCAACCCGTTAGATGAAATTCGTATTCGAATTCGAATTCATGCAGTGCCCTGGGCTACGACGGACGTAGCGACAAAAACACCACGCAAAGGGAAATGCTCATCTATCGCATGCCGTTTAGAACCGATGGTGCCAAAATATCAGAAACGATATTCAAAGAATGGTTCCGCAAAACGAGATAGCGTGGGAAACGATTGGTGCATGGAAAACAATTGCGTTTACCATGAATAACTAAATACATATGCCTCGACAAATATTGTGTCCAAAATACATCCACTTTCTCGGGCCGGGCCCGATAAAAAAAGAATAAAAGTAATAATTGCATTATCATGGAATACACTCCCACTTTCCCACATACGGCCATAATTTCGATGCATATGGTATAACTTAGAAGGCAATACAAGGTATGGATATCTGCGGGCATTTGCGACCCGCTGGTACCCGTGCGGTACTTGAGCGCCGCTGGTAAAGTGCTAATGCAAGGCCTTTACACCGTTATAACTGGTATTGCTTAAGGTATTATCGGGGCAAGGTCGTACCTGGGCAATCTTCATGTTATATCCACGTGTCAATTTACATATCTGTTGGAAGGTGGACATGCCTACTATTGTTTCCTATATTACAACATACGACTTGATGCGATGTCATTTTTGTCAACATGTCCAACGTTTGGGGATCTATCAAAATAATTATACCTTAATTCTTCATCACATACAACCAATTTCAATGCGGGTAGCACAGTGCGCCCTCCACAACCAAGGCTCCCAACGACCTGAGTAATGACATCTTCCGCACTCTATAGCATTATTATTTGACCAATCATGCTCGCCTGAATATGCTACCCGGCAAGTGTTCCCATTGTAAGTTGAGCAGCCACACAATGTGATAGGGTTATGTTTTGTTGTGCTCCATCCTTCAACTTGACTCCAGCCACTTGGGCATGCTGAGAGGGGGAAACGGCACATGCTAGTTGCATTTGACGGCTGCCGGAAGCTATTCGAAGGCAACCAAACAGAGCCTCCTGCATCCCAGCAATCAACAAATGAATGTGCCTGAGACATGAGAGACTGTCGATACATTTCTGGAGTAGGAGGTGGTTGCGGTGGCATCGGTGGAGGTGGAAGAGGCGATTGTGGAGAGGGTGGGGGAGAAGGGGCGAAGGGGTTCAGGGGGTGGATATAAAGGTCTTGGTGGTAACAACGGAGACATCGGGGGCTAGGAGGACTCATGGTAATGATGCAGAGGAAGGGGTGGAACAGGGGGAGGTGGACAACGGGGGGAGTGTAGGGGAGGTGGGAGGGAGGTGGGTGGAAGGCGGCGAAGGGGTAATAGTGGGAAGGGTGGGAGGTGGTAAGGGAGGTGGGGAGGGAGGCTGTAAGGGAGGCGGAGGGCAGGTGGGGGGAGGAAGTGGAGGGGCCGGGAGAGGTGGGGAGGGAGGTGGGAGGGGAAGCGGGGAGGGAGGCGGGAGGAGGTGGTGGTAAACACATGCACCATTTCGTTAACAATATGTGGAATGTCAGCACACGTGGTATTTGATGCACATGTCACGATGTGCACCAAGCCTTGCAATTGGTATGCGCCTACCTGCCATCCAAAGCGTACGAGAGTATCATCGATCGACGCAATCATGCACATATGCACATATGCACATATGTGCACACTGTATGCTCATTAGAGGGTTTTCCCAATTCCGAGGCAATCAAAATCTTATATAAATAAGATTGCAATGATAACCATTGGGTGGTACTATGATTGTAGACTGGGTGGCCAGGGACAAAGGCCTTCAGTACACACGCTGAGACAACCCGAAAACTCCAGGATTTTGTGGAGAACAAGGCCTTGTTCACGCGCATCATGTTATTAAAGAACTAAGCCCATGATCCACCGTCCCTACCTATCTGCACGCAAATTAGCAAGCGAAACCGACCGAACGCGCCCATGGCTATCTTGCACGAGTCATTGATAGATCTAAAACCTTGCCGCTGGCTGTTGTATCCTTAGCCTTGCACCGTGTTGCAAGCAGTCGATACCCAAGATATCAAAACTTCTGAGAAATCCTATTGGGCTGCATCACAGTACACTACGTGCCATGCCAGGATCGAAACCTTCATGACACAAATCCAGACTCCTTGAGGCAATGTGAAGAAGAGACACGCACTGTGCTCGAGCTTATAGAGCTCCTAACGTGGACCCCCCCCCTTCCTACGGAAAACTCAGCCAATATAGTACGCCAAACAATACAATACAATATACACACACACTGAACGGCATGAGATCGGCCAACAAAAGCCAGCCCACCATCATCCCAGTGGATGTGAAAAGCAAATCAAGAGCAGGGCGGGGCCGTGACAAGATACCACAAACGCATACATATTCCCAACCCAAATGCAAAGCAGCATGGAAAGATGATACGATGTGACCGATCGTCGCCAAACAATTGTTGGTCTCTGGGTCACGGAGTAAGCGGACCCTGCTGGCATGCCCCCCAGTGGCTCCCGGTCGATGGATGGGACCTGTTGGTCCAGGGTTATGTCAAGAATGCAGTCACACCACACAGCATGGACACCCCATGTCAAAAAGGAAACATGCGGGCACCTAAGTGCTCCCCACAAAATTCAAGGGAAAACACAGAAGGTGTACTTCACCACCTTCTGCCTCTCCTCGCAGCACGGCAGACGATTCTACCGAGCTCTCCAAGAGGCAGTGCCCGCCAGAATGGCACCACAGGGATAACCGCCTCCCAAAACCCACTTCCACCCGGCGGCCGTCCCCGTATAAGGATAGCACACTAAATGGCATGAGATCGGCCAACAAAAGCCAGCCCACCATCATCCCAGTGGATGTGAAAAGCAAATCAAGAGCAGGGCGGGGTCGTGACAAGATACCACAAATGCATACATATTCCCAACCCAAATGCAAAGCAGCATGGAAAGATGATACGATGTGACCGATCGTCGCCAAACAATTGTTGGTCTCTGGGTTGCGGAGTAAGCGGACCCTGCTGGCATGCCCCCCAGTGGCTCCCGGTCGATGGATGGGACCTGTTCGTCCATGGTTATGTCATGAAGGATAGCACACACACACACTGAACGGCATGAGATCGGCCAACAAAAGCCAGCCCACCATCATCCCAGTGGATGTGAGAAGCAAATCAGGAGCAGGGCGGGGCCGTGACAAGATACCACAAACTCATACATGTTCCCAACCCTGATGCAAAGCAGCATGGAAACATGAAACGATGTGACCGATCATCGCCCAACAATTGTTGGTCTCTGGGTAACGGAGTAAGCGGACCCTGCTGGCATGCCCCCCAGTGGCTCCCGGTCGATGGATGGGACCCGTTGGTCCATGGTTATGTCATGAATGCAGTCACACCACACAGCATGGACACCCCATGTCAAAAAAAGGGAAACATGCGGGCACCTAAGTGCTCCCCACAAAATTCAAGGGAGAACACAGAAGTTGTACATCACCACCTTCTGCCTCTCCTCGCAGCACGACAGACGAATCTACCGAGCTCTCCAAGAGGCAGTGCCCGCCAGAATGGCACCACAGGGATAACCGCCTCCCAAAACCCACTTCCACCCGGCGGCCGTCCCCGTTCACAGCGATCCGTCAGTACTTCATATCAAGGTCAAAGAACGCAAGTCCCCCGGCATGTGTAATAACCATGAGCACTGTACAGGGAGAGGGAGCTAGCGTCAGACGAATCCAAGACACTCCCAAAAAGCGAGCCGTAGACGAATCCCCGACGCACTCAAAGAGGCAGTACCCATCAGAAGGGTACCACAGGGACAGCCACATCCCATCATCCAAATCATCCCAGTGGCCGTCCCCGTTCACAACGAGATGCCAGTACCACACTATAGGCCGTCCCCGTTCACAACTATGCCAGTTCAATACACACACACACACACATCCTTTGATCCCCGGCGTGGGTACATAGTGCAGCTGATCTTCTGTGGTTACGGGATGCCAAAGGAGTCAGTCCAAGGATTAACACACACTGCACGGCATGAGATCGGCCAACAAAAGCTAGCCCACCATCATCCCAGTGGATGTGAGAAGCAAATCAAGAGCAGGGCGGGGCCGTGACAAGATACCACAAACGCATACATATTCCCAAACCAAATGCAAAGCAGCATGGAAAGATGATACGATGTGACCGATCGTCGCCAAACAATTGTTGGTCTCTGGGTTACGGAGTAAGCGGACCCTGCTGGCATGCCCCCCAGTGGCTCCCGGTCGATGGATGGGACCTGTTGGTCCAGGGTTATGTCATGAATGCAGTCACACCACACAGCATGGACACCCCATGTCAAAAAAAGAAAACATGCGGGCACCTGAGTGCTCCCCACAAAATTCAAGGGAAAACACAGAAGGTGTACTTCACCACCTTCTGCCTCTCCTCGCAGCACGACAGACGAATCTACCGAGCTCTCCAAGAGGCAGTGCCCGCCAGAATGGCACCACAGGGATAACCGCCTCCCAAAACCCACTTCCACCCGGCGGCCGTCCCCGTTCACAGCGATCCGCCAGTACTTCATATCAAGGTCAAAGAACACAAGTCCCCCGGTATGTGTAATAACCATGAGCACTGTACACGGAGAGGGAGCTAGCGTCAGACGAATCCAAGACACTCCCAAAAAGCGAGCCGTAGACGAATCCCCGACGCACTCAAAGAGGCAGTACCCGTCAGAAGGGTACCACAGGGACAGCCACATCCCATCATCCAAATCATTCCAGTGGCCGTCCCCGTTCACAACGAGATGCCAGTACCCCATAAAGTGGGTGTCGATCACCAGTCCCCCGGCAGGTGAAAAAGCCCCAAGGCACTGGACATAAATAGAGCCAGCCGCAGGATTAACACACACACACACATTCTTCACACGAGGCAGGCGCGATGGCATCGAGGCTCCTGGAGAGCATGGAGGATGTGCGGCGGGAGGCAGAGCACCTGCGCACTGGGAGGGATCAAGGGGGGGCACCGCCGAGGCGCAGTCTGGAGAGGCGCATGCGGGCGCGGGTGGGCACAGCCGGGCGGCGATAAGTGTCCAGGACATCCTGGCGGACTGGGATGACCTCTCATCGCTGGGCCCGGAGGGTGGGGTCTGGACTCAAGAGCGGAGGGGGGCCTCGCCGGAGCAAGCAATGGCCTTGGCTGAGGGAGGAGTGGCCACCTTGATGGGCGTGAGCAGGCGGGTGGCCGGCCTTCTTGAGGGGGCCGTTGGCAGGGGGGGGACTGTTGAGGGTGATAATGGAGACGTGGGGAGGCACGTGGGTGGAGTTGACACATGCCGGGCCCCTCGGAGCCCGGGGGCCCATCCCGGCAGCGATGACCACTTACAACAGGTTGCACGGCAGCATATGGCATCTCATCAGCTTCCGGGCCCATTGGGCGAGGTTGCTGGCCGTGCCGGAACTAACGGTGAGCAGCTGTCGGGAAGGCGAAGACCGGATGGTAAACTATCGGCCACCGGGAGGGCTTGGGACGCACAGGCATGTCAGGGGATGGGACCCTAAGTAGGAACAGCGCAGAACAACAGTGGCGGAGCAAGTGTGGAGCGCATTGGTCAGATTCGTAGACATTTGGCGGGGTTTCCGGCGCAAGAGCTTTGGGGAGGGAGTGGTGAGAGGGGGTTGCAGATGCAGTTTGGCAGTGGGCGCGCACGGTCAGGTGGAAACAATGTGGTTTTTCACTCTCAGCCCCTGGGGATTGCGCTTGGGAACATGACACATTTGATGGGTGGGCAAGATGCCCTGAGGCCAGGCTTTGGGATTGGGAGGGAGCAAGGTGGTGTTGCGGAGCGCAGGATTCATGGTGGGAGCATGGCCAGCGCGACTCAGAGGGTGGATATGAATGGGGGCCATTGGCAAAGTGACAGTGCGCGAGCGGGGCGGTTGCAGAGGCGCTCTTATGGCTGTGCAAGGCTTAGGGGGTCCCATTCTTCACGACAGAGCTCCGGAAATTCTGGATGAGTGTCCCGAAGTGTGTGTTTATAATTATCCTTTGATCCCCGGCGTGGGTACATAGTGCAGCTGATCTTCTGTGGTTACGGGATGCCAAAGGAGTCAGTCCAAGGATTAACACACACACTTTACCTGGCTGCCCCGCTGCAGATGGTGCTGGAGCGGGTCCAGGAGAGACACCCTGGCGTGGTCATCTCTGCCTACTTGGATGACGCTTTCCTCATGGGTCCTCCGGGTATCGTGGCGCTTGCGTATGGCACTTATATGGAGGAGGCGGCAGCGATTGGCCTTGATATTCAGCCGGTGAAGTCGGCGGCTTTCTCGCCTGAGGGTGACGCCAGTTGCTTCGAGGACGGGATGCCGGGTGCGCGGGGAGAGCTGGACTTCATTGATGTCTTGGGAGTGCCGGTGGGGAAGGCGGAGGCGGTCAGCGCGGAGATGTTGAAGAAGGTGGAGGATTTATGTGCCATTCTGCCCATCTTGAACAAGCTTGGGCACGCGCAGGCCCAAGGGCTTCTGCTTCGATTTTGTGCCCACCCGAGGTTAGGGTTTTGGCTGCGCGGGGTGCCGCCGGAGATGATGCGGGAGGCGGCCGAGGAGCATGACAGGAGGATGCAGGAGGCGTTGCGGGATTTGCTGCCTGGCGGTGGATTGGCATGGCATTCCTGTGAGTTTGCCACCCTCCCGCATGGGATGGGTCTGACCAAGGCGGCGAGGGTGAGCAGTGCGGCCTGGCTTGGTGGGTTTGCACAAGTCTGGGAGGATATGCGGGAGCTCTTTCCGACAGTGACGGCGGGGACCGAGGACCTCGGGGCTGAGAGCGACTTGCCGTATGTCACTTCTTTACAAGCGGCCATGCGGAAGGTGTCAGAGGCGGTGGAGGTGATTGAGGGGGCAAGGGTAGCAAATGAGCATTTGCGACCACAAGTGCCGAAGGCGGACGACGTCAAGAAGTTGAGTGATTACAGCAGGTCTCAAAAGCGTGCCCAACGGGTCTATGCTGCTGTCCTCCACTCTGCGGATTGGCTTTGGCTGGCTGGGCACGTGGGGGCGTCTCGGCTCCCCTGGCTTTTCTCGGTGACCTACAACAGCATCGGGCCGGCTTTCTTGAGGGGTGTTCCATGTTGCCCAGCCCTGGATCTCAGTTCGGCGGAATACCGGGTGGCCCTGCGGCACATTCTTCATGCCGAGCAACCCCTCCTTGGCCAGGTGGAGAAGTGCCCCGATTGTGGGGGAGAGCGGGATCCTACCGGGACACACTTGTTGGGATGCCGGGGAGGAGCGGGGGCCGGTGGAGGAAACTGGTACTCTTTCATTCACCACAAGCTGCAAAGGGTGCTATTCGAGGTGGCCAAGTCTGCTCATCCTTTGGCGTCTGCGTTGCACGATGATTTCGCGGGCCACTTGACCTACTCACCGAACCATTGCCCAGATGTGACAGTGCTAGATGCGGAGGGACCGGGTCAGCATGTGCTGTTTGATGTGGCCACGGCGCGGCCGATGTCAGACGCGCACCTGGGAGCGGCCATGATGGCCCCCGGGGCGGCGGCGAAGAAGGTGGAGAAGAGCAAGGTTGCAACGTACGGAGATGTCCGCCCACACCACTTTATTCCCTTTGGGGTGGAGGTGTACGGTGGGCTCGGGCCTGCGGCGCATGGATTTCTTCAGAAGATGCAGCGGTGCTTCAGGGAGCGGCGGTACATGGTGGAGAATGTGGAACGAGGAGAGCAGGTGGACGGCGATGGAGACGAGGACCGGGACGAGGAGACGACACATGATGGGACGGTGGGCTGGAAGGAGAAGTGGATCCGGCAGCTTTCTTTCGCACTCGCACGAGGGGTCGCAGGGCTGATCATCAGGCGGGCTGTGGGACGGTGCCCGCCCGGACTAGGGTGGCGCTGGGCTGGCGGAGGGCATGTGAGAGAAGGCATGGGTCCGAACCCGGATGGAGGGGGGCCGGCTCAACGGGAGGGGGTGGAGAGGTTGGCGTTGATGGATAGGGCGTGGGAGGACGCGATCGAGGAGATAGACTACGCCACGCAGGATGGATCAGGTGGTGGGACGCAGGGATCTGGGGGGACGCAGATGAGCAGTCTGAGCAGGCTTCTGGTGGGGTGGACGAGGCAGGCGCGATGGCATCGAGGCTCCTGGAGAGCATGGAGGATGTGCGGCGGGAGGCAGAGCACCTGCGCACTGGGAGGGATCAAGGAGGGGGCACCGCCGAGGCGCAGTCTGGAGAGGCGCATGCGGGCGTAGGTGGGCACAGCCGGGCGGCGACAAGCAAGTGTCCAGGACAGCCTGGCGGAGTGGGATGACCTCTCATCGCCGGGCCCGGAGGGTGGGGTCTGGACTCAAGAGCGGAGGGGGGCCTCGCCGGAGCAAGCAATGGCCTTGGCTGAGGGAGGAGTGGCCACCTTGATGGGCGTGAGCAGGCGGGTGGCCGGCCTTCTTGAGGGGGCCGTTGGCAGGGGGGGGACTGTTGAGGGTGATAATGGAGACGTGGGGAGGCACGTGGGTGGAGTTGACACATGCCGGGCCCCTCGGAGCCCGGGGGCCCATCCCGGCAGCGATGACCACTTACAACAGGTTGCACGGCAGCATACGGCATCTCATCAGCTTCTGGGCCCATTGGGCGAGGTTGCTGGCCGTGCCGGAACTAACGGTGAGCAGCTGTCGGGAAGGCGAAGACCGGATGGTGAACTATCGGCCACCGGGAGGGCTTGGGACGCACAGGCATGTCGGGGGATGGGACCCCAAGTAGGAACAGCGCAGAACAACAGTGGCGGAGCAAGTGTGGAGCGCATTGGTCAGATTCGCAGACATTTGGCGGGGTTTCCGGCGCAAGAGCTTTGGGGAGGGAGTGGTGCGAGGGGGTTGCAGATGCAGTTTGGCAGTGGGCGCGCACGGTCAGGCGGAAACAATGTGGTTTTTCACTCTCAGCCCCTGGGGATTGCGCTTGGGAACATGACACATTTGATGGGTGGGCAAGATGCCCTGAGGCCAGGCTTTGGGATTGGGAGGGAGCAAGGTGGTGTTGCGGAGCGCAGGATTCATGGTGGGAGCATGGCTAGCGCGACTCAGAGGGTGGATATGAATGGGCGCCAATGGCAAAGTGACAGTGCGCGAGCGGGGCGGTTGCAGAGGCGTTCTAATGGCTGTGCAAGGCTTAGGGGGTACCATTCTTCACGACAGAGCTCCGGAAATTCTGGATGAGTGTTCCGAAGTGTGTGTTTATAATTATCCTTTGATACCCGGTGTGGGTACATAGTGCAGCTGATCTTCTGTGGTTACGGGTTGCCAAAGGAGTCAGTCCAAGGATAAACACACACACACACACAATGGTGGGAGCATGGCTCGCGCAACTCAGAGGGTGGATGTGAATGGGCGCCAATGGCAAAGTAACAGTGCGCGAGCAGGGCGGTTGCAGAGGCGCTCTAATGGCTGTGCAAGGCTTAGGGGGTCCAAGGATAAACACACACACACACACATATAAGATGCATCTTGCTTGTCATCAGGCATCCCGAGTAGTGTGCATCGATCTATATCAGCCACCCATTATTTTATGCATGCCCTTACCTCTTAGTCGTCGGAGTGACAGCAAACCATACACGCGCCACCTATTTACTGTGCACCATCTCCGTGTGTTCGACCCCTCTCACAAAACAATGGTCCTTGTTCTGCCATCCAACCACATGCATTCGGGTTTCATAGCAGAGTGTTAGTTCCAGGACTTTCCGTAGTGAATCTTTTTTATGGCAGCCGGTGAGCCTGGGCAGGGACTTTGATTGCTCACTTTGCACCGCTGCTTATTAGATTTGTAGTTTGGCAGTGATGTTGGGGTATCTTTGTTGTGCTTTAGGAGTTTCTTGTGGGGGAGGGGGGGCTTCCCAACGCAAGAGTCTATGCTCTATGCCACATCCATAGACTTTATGTTCCGTGCCTCGTCCCTCCGCCCAGGAGCAAAGTGTGGGCAACCCCATGATTCTGAGTTGATACATGCCTCCCTAGATAGATAGCCTGGTGTATGTGGATACTTAGCAGCTTTGCAACGATGAATGTCATAACTACCAAGCAAACCACTTAGGAATTCCTACCGGGCTGCTGCACATTATATCCACGTCGGCGATCAGAAGCTTCAACATCAAAATCCATGAAACTATCTCAGTTTCTCGGGGACGAGGTGCGTGGACGGAGATTGATACCTTAATGCTTAATAAGTGCACCTCAGAAATCCTAGTGTTGCGCTAGGTACCCATACCGGTGATAGAAAAGCTCAGCATCCATTTCAAAACGGAAATAAAACCAAGGTCCCCTTGGGGGTGAATGGTGTGTGCAGGTGGAATCCGACTGTGTCTACGCACGCACGTGCTTGCATGTGCTGACAATGGCACTGCAAGCTTGCACAAACATTTCTAATTAGTCTTATCACCGAGGTAAAAACGAATACAAATATTGGTTTCTTGGCTCGACGCTCTCGATCTGGGAAAATTGGCTCCGACTGAGTTCCTGGGAATATTGGTTTTGAGTTGGCTTCGACTTCAAATATTGGTTTTAAGTTGGGAACAATGGCTTTGAGTTGAGACTATTGGCTTCGACCTAGGTGACTTTCAGCTGGGAATATCGGCTCGGTGTTGAGAATATCGGCTTCTAGCAAGGTTTGAGTTGGGAATATTGGCTTCAAGTTGGGAATATTGATTGGCTTTGAATTGACAATCGTACCAAGAATCCACAAAGCGTCACTGAAGTGGAAGATGTTGAACTTTCTTCGAAGTTCGTGAAGTTCCAGGATAGGCTGCAAGGCAAACTTTAATCACATCAAACTTCAAAATCATATGTAACACATCTTGAAGTGAATAGATTCACTCATAATCGGCTAGATGGTAGCTAGTCGCACTATCTAGTAAAATGCATGTGCATATCATACTAGCTAGATAGACGACGTAGAAGAAATGGGCATACATGCATGGAGAGCGAGCAGCTGGCAGCAGCAGTAAGCGAGATGCTGCAATGAATCACAAGGGGAGCATGCATGCAGTGGATCACCAAAGCGCTGCAATCTTTACATCATGGATGGGGTGTCCTCGGAGGTGGCCACTCGCTCACACCTAGCTAGAGTGCATGGACACCGAGACCGAGGGCTGCCTACACATGTATGTACAAGAGCATGGGCGCGAGCCTGACGACGATGACACGTCTATTGTGAGTTTACGTCCATTACATTCTTCTAAGCCAGGAAGAAAAACGTGGCATCTCGTCATGGACTTCAAGTGGTTGAACACTCACTGCCAGAAGTCCTACGGTAAGATAGAGACATTAAAATACTCGGCAACTAGCCAAGCCCAACAATCAACTGGTGCTTCAGCTTTGACCTCCAAGCAAGATGCATGTATGGCTACCACACCAATGTACTGTAGGCATGTTGTGATTTAAGAACGTTTCGGGTTGCTTGTTAGTGGTTATTAGGGATGCTTGTTCTTGGACATTTAAGAGTTCACTCTTGGACTCTTGGGACTCTTTATTGTTATAATAACATTGATCGCAATAATGCAAATTACCGACTCCTGGGCGGGCATCAACCCGGCGACGTTCTAGGAGTGCAAGCAAATCGATGTGCAGGGGGTAATTATTCATTATGGAGTGCTTTATCTCCAAGATGGAACGAGTCGCCTTGCATATTTGTCAAGATTATGCAAGTGATGGTTGATGAGTTTCTCCGATCCCCATGGGGTCTGCGAAGGACCCACCCTCAAGAGATGTCGAAGCTTCGCAACGGAAGCATGGCCCGCAAGCGCTGGGCAGGTCGCCGATGAGTTACAAGATGCGGAAGAGAAGAGCATGAACAAGGAGCTTGAGTGCTACCATGCATGGATGGACGTCTTCATTGCCATCTCGACCAGCAAGGTGAAAGGGCTCAGGCGGCACGAGCTGACAAGTCAAGCAAGTGCTGCTGGATTTACTCGGCAAAATTTGGAAGGATCGAGAAGACGGGGGCGGGCGATGCAAACCCATCCACACAGCTGTTGGAATACCTCGGGCTGGAGGTGAATTTGACAAAGGGTCAGTTCTATTATTTAATCCCCACGCACCATATATATTTATAATGTATGCAGAACATCCACATTGAGACCAAGGCGCTTCTGAGCGAGGCATTTCGGCAGATGGTAAACTTCACCAGGTAAGCTAGACTTCACTTACCTTTGACGATGAGTGTACCTGGCGGTGCCCTGGCGTGCGTGGCTATACCTCATCAGGGAGTTGTACTTGGTTCATCCTCTTCACAAAGAGGCGGTGGGGCTCCAAATAAGGTGAAGCTCACTTGGCAAGCAAGCGTGTGCAGTTGTGGATTGGTGGCAATACCTAGCTACTGGCTCAGATGTATTAGTGGAACGGGCGCAAAATATGGCGGAGCCCAATCAGAAGGACGAAGCTTCACACCGGCCCCTCCCTCTTTGCATGCATGCATATGGGGGAGTGCCGAACATGAAGCATGCGGCGTGGGGCTTTTGTAGCGATGACCTGCAGCACATATGCAATGATCACCCACCTGGAGGCTGTCTACAAGACGGTGTGATCGCTTCTGCAGGGCTAATGGGCAAGGTTATCTGCTTGCATTATTGCGACAATCGGTCAGTGGTGGCCATTCTCAGCCACTTCATCTCGCGAAACATGCATGGACGGAGTATGATTGTAGATGCAGTAAATGCGGTGCCTCTGCTGGTTGCTCTTGGACTTTAATGACATTGAGCTCGAGGCGTGGTGCATCAGAAGCGAGGCAAACGAGTGGATGACCGGCCGCCTGTCTTCGGACAAGGACTTGTTGGCGGTTGAACCGGCAAGCAATGGTTTGGTTGGGCAGAGCAGACACGTAGTGGCACAAGCATATATATATATATATATAACGTGGATCACTTCGAATCCGAGTTCACCACCCAATGCCCCAGTATTACGCAAAGTGGTACAACCCAGGCTGCATGCACATAGACTCTTTGGCCTAGCTACATACTCCTACCTGGTCGACCCTCCCCGGTGGTTGCAACATTGTTGCTCGAGAGGTGGCTCATAGGCTACAGGAGGAAGGGTGCGCCGCCACGGTGCTGGTTTCGTACTGGCCGGGGAAGCTGTGGTTCCAGCAGCGTCTAGAGGCATTGTTCCATGAGATCTTCATCATACCATGGCGCAAGGCCCTCTTCACTTCCAGTCGGTTGCGAGGGTCCAAGCTGGCCACGAGGTGTTTCTGGTACCTCTTGCGGGAGGACGACCCCGTCTGCCCCGCGCGTATTGCGAAGCCGCCAGCCACCACCATTGCGACCAGCAGAGGGTGGACAGAGGAATGAGGGAAACCCATTGGAGGTGTGGCAGAGGAGTGAGCTGGGCGAGCGCTCATTTATGAGGCTAGGATAGCCGTTTGTATGCAAGCAGAGGCGTTGCAACTTGCAAGACTTCACCCCGGGTAACTACCGGCCGACGGCAACAACAAACCTTCATGCAGTTATGTGTGGGTGAGGGCGGTTGTGGTTGCCAGCCACGGAACGAAGCCAGTATCCTTGGTATGCGGTTGTATGTAGCCCACATGATGTCCAAGGGTACGATACCTGTCCGCCATTAACAGCTCCCTACATGGTACATAGGCGATCTCGCTTTGGGCAAGCTAGGATGTGGGCCCGCTGTACCCCCATGCATCCGGTAGATATTTTTCGGGTCACAAGCAAGCAACACCCGCAAGGGTGCTTATACGGTGGCAGGGCAGTAAATGCCTTGCAGGAGAAGTGGTGCTTCCTGAATGCAGCCTTGGTCTGAATTGCCCTCAGCAATCCACTCTTACATTGTCCCCACAGCTGTTACCCGACGAGCACATATATACACGGAGAAGTACTTTGGGTGGACTACTCCGAGGTGGAGGGCATGAACGAAGCAAGCTGGCAACATATATATTGACAATGTACGTGCATACCTAATCATCTTTCAAACTTGAAGGCAAATTTGAATGTATGTGCAAAAGAAATGTTTAGATTGGAGCTTGCGGTTTTGTAGACGTTTCTGGCTTTCAACAGTGTAGAATGAGCAGTATGTAGTTCCTCAATACAGTGTATGCTCGTCCATAAGCATGAACCAGAATTCAATCCAACCAGCGAACGAATAAAAATCGTCGCTTATGAACTACAATACTTTATTACACATGGGCTCAATAGAAAGACCCAACGCTGGATGCATGCATGCTTAATCGTTATGCTTAATATACCTAATATGCTTAATCAGCTGGTGCTAATGATCGTGGACGGACAAATTACGTACAACGCACTTTGGTATCTAGTGGTACCAAATAAAGGTGCACACAAAAAGCCTGCAATTGAATCAAACCTGTGGTAATGGCAATCAGACCACCGGGTCTCACAATGTGAGAATATGACGGTGTGGTTCATAGCTTCTCAGGGGATGTGGCAGATTGAAATCCGTATTCAATCATGTTGTCGGAATTCCTCAGCTCTAAGACTCTTTATTTTGCGTTCCCACCTCACCACAAAAAAAAACTGACATTTGCGTCACATGCATACAGCAACTGTGTATAAGCCTAGAAAAAAACTTCCTACTACGGAAATTTGCTTGCTCGCATTTAATATATAGCAGGCATGGAAGAAGAAAGCTATTTCTATTGGAATATCAGCAGTGTGCCTTCAAGCAACTCGACTTTTCAGGCAAATAAAGAAACCACCTGAATATAATATTTATATTTAATGGCTCAGGGGCTCCATTTTAAAAACAAGTGAAGGGGTTGTGAAGGCGTGATATACATACATAAATACATAGTGTAATGGGTAGGTTTGGATTTCCTTTGGTGACAGATCACAAACCACACACAGGGGAATCTGCATAAAAGAGAGTTCCACTGTACCCAACACGAAGGATTATTTAACATTTCAGATTTTACACACTTTTTGTGGTTGGCCGATATTCAACAACCAAGGCCGCTAGAAATACTAGCCACGGGCACCCTAAGTCCCCTAGAGTTCCACCTTGCCCAGACTCACTCATACATCCGAGAGTCTGGGTGATGCCCCTGCCAGGCCTGCAGGAAACGCTTGAGGAAAGGGCACCCTCAACTCCGCTAAGTCTTGCCGTGCCCTTCACATGATGTACCATTGTCGTGCCTACCGGATGGCGCCGACCATATCCCCCACAGCCTGCATGCGCCCCAAAGTCACGCCACCACCTAGCCACCCCCTCTTTCCCTCGTCCATCCCAACATACACATGGGTCGTCACCCCTTGTGTACGTGTGTGTGATAATGGGTTTTGACTTCCTTTGGTGACTGATCACAAACCATACAGTTAGGAATAGGGAATAGAGGACCTTAAAAACCCTTAAACAATATATCCTGTGCAAGTGTGCTTATCTTTGGACCAATTCTTTTGGCTGCGACACTATGTACCCACTCCGGGGGTACATACTCCGGGGGTACATCACAAACTTCGGGATATTTATCCGGACTTTCCGGAGAGTTCTCATTAGTGAATGGGACCCCCTAAGGCTCACTGGGCCACTCAAACGCCTCTGAAACCCCACTGCCTGCGCACTGATGCCATGCCCCTGAGGACCTTGAGCCATCTCCCCACCACCAAGCCCGCGCTCAGCACCACCACTCCGCTCCTCGACTGCCCCAAAGTCTGGTCTCGAGAGAGCTTGTCCACCCACCACACGTTCCACATTCCCAAGCACTGTCCTAAGGAGCTCAGAATGACATACTGCATTGCGGTGCGAGTGTGTGTGTGAATGGGTTGGCACTTTTTACTGGTGACAGTACTCATGGAAGCACTACGCACCGAAAAAGCTGCCGTCGTACCCTGCTCGGAGAATCAAATAATTTCACACACTGTTAGTGGTTGGCCGACGTTCACCAGTGACCACCACCGCTGGAAGTACTATCTAGCCACGCGGGCACCCTTTGAAGTTTGCCTATCCCGCCGGGGTTCCAGCTCGCCCAGACTCCCTTATACATCCGAGATTCCGAGAGGTGCCCCTGACAGGCCCGGAGGAGACCTGAGGGAGGGGAATTCCCAAGCCCGCCAACTCCCGCTCTGCCCCCCCAAGATGAGTCACTGCCATGTGTGTGGCTTATCCTCAGTGGGGCAACTCCTTTGGCTGCACTATGTACCCACATCGGGGATAAGAGGATTCAGCCACACCGTTTGGGACACTTATCCGGAATTGCCGGAGCTCGACAGTGAAGAATGGACTCTCTAAGCCTAGCTGAGCGTTGGGCCAACTGAGCCTCCCGTGTGTATGTGCGTGTGTATTTTGCTCAATTCAAAAAAGTTTTGAGGCCATACGGACATATGTCGTGTGTAATATTCATGAGGTCCTAAGATTATAAAGTGCCAAACATGGTTATTGTGACCGAAAAAAGAAATCTTGCTGCAAGAACTATTAAAAAAAAGCTATTGACCAGGAAAAGAGAGAAGTATTCCTTTCCGTGCGAACAGCTGGTGTTAGGCTGTTTCAAAAGGCATACGGGTTCAAGTACTGGAATATGAATCTTACCACATAGTCGTGAAGGTGAAACAAATATGACCTAAGGGAAAGGCATGACGCGCAACCCTGCAGATTAAAGATAAGCTGCCAAGCTAAAGTAGTTGAGAAGCACCTTGAAGGTCCTGATATTGAACGAATCGCGAGTCTGGAAACGGCAGTCCATTGGCGCTCAAGTGCAATGAAGCACGTCGTGCTCGCGTGGCCTGAGAAAAACAGTGTGATATTCCCACTTGGACCCAATGCCACTGTTGGAGGAGGCGGACTGCAAGGCGGAGGAGGCGTTGAAGGAGGAAACGGTGCCACTGAGGGTAAAGACGGCGAAGCTGGTGGTAGAGGAGATGATGGTGCCGCTGGTCGTGGGGGTGATGGAAACGATGGTGGGCGTACTACTTCGAAGGGCGGAGGCAGCGAGGGTGGCCCCGCGGGTGGTGATGGAGCCGATACCGATGGAAAAGATGCGGGTGGGAAAGGGGATACAGATGATACTGGCGTTGAGGGTAGAGGGCATGGACTTGGTGATACTGGAATCTGTTGTAATGGAGGTGGACAGGGGGGGGGAGGGTCCTGTTCCGTATCTTGATCGTCAAACATAACTGCCTCTGGAAACGTGGAGTTTCGATTCAGTGCATAGGTCGCAAAACCTTTCAGAGGGAGGCTCATGTGTCTGCATATTGTCATCGTACTGTTTGACTGGTTTGGCTGGTCCTCCGCGTTTAAGACAGTACCAGCAAGGAGCGTTACCTCAACCTCTCCTTCGAAGTAGCGCTCGAATTCAATTTTAAATCGATAGAATGAGAGCGCATTATCACTCATCCTGCACGAGTCGGGCTGCGAAGAGCGCATCTCAGTGGATCCAGTGGGGACCGTATTTACGCACGAGTCGCACTGTTCAACGGCGCGTTCTTCTACGCCTATTAACCTGGCTCCCTCAGAAATATGCAGACTCTTACACGCTGTAAACTGCGGGATTTGCTCAGAGAAGACTGCAAAGATGAGCACTTCATCTGCCGTTGCGCATGTGCCGCGGGATGTGCCGACAACGTCAGGTGAAAATAAATGTCCTGTGAAAGAACCGTCCACTAAAGTGTTGAAGACAAATGAAAGCTGCAACAACGCTAAGACGCTGCGCCGCAAACTCAGACGCCCGCAAAGACGCGCTGACATGTTCAACGGCGATGGTCTCCCCTTCTCAACGTTACTAGTGCCGTTGCTGCGATTTCCTCCGTACAGCATCCTTAGAAATGAGACCGTTCTCATCGTCAAAACGTCAGATGTAAGATTGATATCAGTATTAGCTCAATGTCTTTTAGCAGCGAGCAGAGCGCATCTCGAGGCAAGGATACTCTAGTAGTCTGGGGGTGACGACTTTATATGAGGTTTGCTAGGTTTCTAACACGACTCGTCACGTCTGCTGATCTGCGTCTGTTCATGTGTGCTATCCTATCGACAAACGTCAACGACAGCCGAAAGATATGAAAATTTTGCACCCTGCCCTTAAGAGATAGAGATTAGAGCTAGAGTACCAAGGTGTGACACTCGACTGTCGAGTGTCACGGCTCACGCGACGGGTCTGTTCCTGCGTGGTTTGTTATGGGGTCGACTCCACTCTCGTCTGTGCTCGCAGTTGTGCTTGCTCGGCAGTGGATAGTATATCACAACTATATTTTAAAACGTTGAACGTTGAACGTCGCTCTTGAATGCCGGCGGGCAGCTGCAATTTCAGTATGGGATTTCGGCCTCGTATTGATACAACATCATCACTGTCATCAACATCATCATCATCATCAACAATGTCAGAGTTGCGTTCCACACTGCGGTCAAAATGTCGCAGTCCGACTCAGGCTACCGGAACCGCTGTACCGCGTTTCTCCAGTGAACTTCTGGTCACGAAAAAGCGGCTGATTTTAACCTTACTCTTCCTGGCAGGGTTTCCCGAGGAAGTTGTTAGTGCACCTATTGCAACACTAATTTCGCCTGACGTCATAGCGGGTCCAAATAAGTTATGTTATACGGACAGACGCGTGCTGAATGTTGTCGCCACCTTTTCCGAACCCGTTCTCAACTTCTCTCGTCGAACGCTTCAAATAGAAGAATCGTCAGATTGTGCTGCTGCTAAGAACATAACAATCCTACACTTTTTACAGCTCCCTCAGACTGAAATAGGAGGGAACGTTACTAGCAATCCTCTGGAACACTACTACATCACAGTTACTTTTCCCCCAGACTTTGAAGGACAAGTTGATTTGATTGTACCGCCAAATTCGGTGTATAATGCAAATGGTGTGCGAAACGTTGCCAGTTCTAAGCTAAGTGTCCACATATTCTCCAGCTTGCCGCTCTCAAAACGTGCGACCTTTAGGTTTGATCGTGAGGTTACTTCCTTATTATCAGAGTTCTCAGAGCCAAGTATGCCGCCATCCCCACCCTCTTCACCTCCCTCTCGTCCTTCTCAGCCACTTCTTCCATATTCTCCATCGAGGCCATTTCCTCCGTCACCTCCTCCCTTACCGTCTAATCCCCTTCCGCCCTTTCTGCCTCCGCCCTATCCATCTCCTCCCAGTCGACCACCGCCTGGTCCACCTCCGCCCATTCCCCTACCGCCGCCCGGACCTCCCCCACCTAACAGTCCGCCGCCGCCAACTTCACCTCCCCCCTGTCCACCTCCACCAAATTCACCACCTCCTAGTCCTCCCCCTCCTTATCCACCACCGCCAACAGTGCAGCTGAAGGCCACAAATGTGACAATCTATTTTTCGGGGCAGGCGAATACAACTTGCTTTCTTGCACTTGAAGACGAGCAAGGAACGTCATTTGTCGACGTTTACACAGCGGAGTCTGGATCCTCTCCATCGAGGTAAACTCTGAGACTCCTTGAAATTTCTGCCGCGCTACTATCAATTTTAAAAGATTATGACGAATCACAGTGTTTAGATAGTTCGAATCTCTTCGCAAAATGATGTGTGTAGCATAGCTATCAGAAAAATTGTGCTTGTTAAGCTAAAAAGGTCTTCAAAGGGTCTCAGATTAACATAAGTTGATATATATACATATACATGAAGCTGCCATGGCAATGTTGATAACTTTTTGTGGTGAGTGTGACACGTATTATAACAGGCTGCCTTGAAAGTAATGCACAATTTTAATCTGGCACCGTAGGACACAGTGTATACATAAGCATATTGATTGCATATATGGATGCTATATGATGCCAGCAAAAATGCCAGCTGGTTCACCATATAGGCTTCTAGATTTTTACTGTCTTGTTTTGCACTCACCACGATTTCATTCAGAGTAAGGATCCGTTCTAATGATAATCATCATTTTGTCACGATGAAATTATGGAACTTATAGTTTGTTCATATATAATGCCGTGCAGTGTTTGAGATTCTGACAGTACGATGGTGTGAACTTCCAACTTCAAAGGCAATCACCCAGGTACTAACTCAACGCTTCAAGGGGAAAATTGTTGGGTTACTTCTTTATGCAGTCTAAGATGGCAGTTCAACTTGACCGATCACTCCAATTCACCACTGGAAACAGGTCTCCTACTTTGTGGGTTCCATGTAAGTTTCAAGCCATGTTTCTTGTCTTTCTATCACAGTGTAAGACTATGATTTGCGTCGCTAATAGGGTCTTTGCAATTACCGCCCCGGGTCCACAAGCGTTGCCAGTTTTCGGCCAAAAAGAAGTTAGGGTTAGGGTTTGGGTTTGTAGCATGCGAACCGTCACAGGTATGAACGATCTGAAAATTGCGTATTTTTTTCAGCTTAATTCCAGTTCGTCGCAAAAAACCCGGCACTCGAATCGAAGAATTGGATCATTGACATCCTCGATCGCAAAACGGTGACGAACCTGACGCTTTCGTCACCGTTTTCAAGAGCTCAGTGGTTTCCAGGCGATCGCATTGGTGTGCTGACGTGCCAGGATGACCGTCGATGAGGTGAAAAAAAATACACACTTTTCAGAACTAATGCGGTTCGCATTCTATGAACTCATACCTCAAGTGTTTTTTTGCAGTTTTCTATACAATACAACTCTAACTTTGGCCACGACTGGACCCTCCATAGTTGCAAAGACCCAATAGCGATAGATCATAGATACTACAACCTGGATCCCTCAGTCCTATCTAGTATATATATGGCAGGGTGATTATCTTTTAGATGCATTATTAGATAATAGTGCACCATGCTTTATCTTTTTCACCGTTAACTTTGTGCATGATTCCAGACACAGTCTTCTGTCAACAATATGTATATACATTATGTATGATATCCGAACATAGTCTACTATCGTCCTCTACTACCGTCCTTATATCAACGGTGAATGTTCTTACATGTGGACTTGTGCTGTCAAGCGACAAGCAGTAGTGTCTTCTTTGGCCCTTGTTATGGTGGTTGGGCCTCTGCCCTTCGGGCGCTCCTCCCGTCTCTAAATGATTGTGTTCACCGTACATTTACAGCGGGCGTTGATATGTATGTATTGTGAGGGAGGAAACAATCAAGTGCTGTTGATGCAATTATTTTCCTTTCATCCTTTGCCCTGTACGTACATCTTTGGTGCTGTATTGGTAGTTGGGCAGCCTTGCTTGCTTGGAGTGTCTGACATCACAAGGCTACTAATCGGTTTCAATTTTCATACCGGTTATGAAACCGATTCGATTATTTGAATTCCGTAACCGATTCGATTCAACCGATTTGTGCCTCTTAAGATTGGCGATTTGTTTGATTTCGAAAGTAATTAATCCGATTAATCGATTCGATTGTGCCCAATTTCGTCATAATCAATTATCGAATAATCCGTATTAATGGATTAATCGGACAATTGCTTTACACAATTCATAACCGATTATTAGTAGCCTTGGTCCATCATCACTTGTATTGTGTAGCTCGTGTGGTGGGATTTGAATTACAATGTCATGTAATAACAACTGTTCTAGGAGTTCAAAAGCTCACACGTTCAATATCAGTCCAAAGATTCATAATCCCTAGCTGAAATGTCCATACACCAACACCGACCTAACCTTACTGAAATACCCGAAACATCTCAAATACAGCAAGAGGTCACTAACTGCAAAGCAAGCAACATCGATTTTTCCGATCATTCTCATTCATCGCTAAATGATCTACTGCAAAAAGTCTTCCAGCGCTATGCTGTGCAACCCAAAGCCTTGCGCTCCCTGTAGTGCAACCATGATCTTCGGCCCCCAGTTCGACATGAACGTCGGGGTGGACCATGTTGATGAAATGATCTCGGGCTAAACCCGGTATTGTCTTCGCTCCGCAAACTCCTCCAAAAAGTTCTTTGCCTGCGCACCCAATCCCCAAATCCCTCCACTGCAAAAAAGGCACCAGCCTATGCGGAGAGACGTCACCGTATCGGTATAAGGCAACCTTTTGCCGGTCATCCACACTTGCAGTATGCAACGGCTCCTGAGACACCCTCTCCACAAAGGATAAGGCGCATGGGAATCCAACCACCACGTCGAGGATGAGGTGCCGCCCCTGCCCATTGTAATAGAGGATCATGATTTCCTTCCTCCATCCATCGTGGCGAGTAGCTCCTAAGGTGGTATGCATGGGTCTTCTTCACAGAGGCTGGGTCAAACACCTTGATTGTGCAACATCTCCATAAACACGTCCTGCAGTATATATCGCATTATGGCGGTTGTATGTGAACAATCATACCCCGACGGTTGCAGGTCAGGTAGTGGTAGCCGAACTGGTCAACCACTCCATCCCCCACATGAGCATCGCCCAGTCCCCACCACATAGACCACCCACCCTTGAGCTGAATTGGTTTGTTTCATGGCAGATTAGAGCTGGACGACTTTCCGCAGTGAGCACTTTAGCTGGATTCGTTTGTTTCATTGTATATTGGTAGGGAAGTAGATTGGACGGAGTTTCTATTGTTTGTTAGGAGTTCTCCGTTGTTAATTAGGAGTTTTTTGATGGACAATATTTTGGTTACCTTGGACACTGTGGACGATATTATGTTAATAGCCGTTTATTAATGCAATTATCCTCCCACCCCATTGTTAATTAGGGGTTTTTCGATGGACAATATTTTGGTTACCTTGGACACTGTGGACAATATTATGTTAATAGCCGTTTGATGCTATTATTCCACCTCCTCCCACACCAATGGGAGGGTCACACGAAGCTGCAAGCAAAGTTAGATAACTGAAGCCATGGGCTTGAGGCGGAAGCCTCCCTCCTCCGGCAAGGCATTCAAATGCTATGTAGTGCCGTCCCTGGAAAGCCTCAGAACTCTTGCCCGCATAGAGGAGGTCGCAACCTCGAACAAGTAAGCGAACGAAGCCAGTCAAAATCATGTTGATAGGTAGTTAGCTCTTTCTGACTCGCCATTTGATGAGTATATCCAAAACTCACCCAGCTAGGCGCCTCCTCTGGGATCTGCAGACCCTCTGGCATCACATGATTGCCCGCCTCCGCTGCGAGCACCCTACCTCCCCCTTGCCCCCCTCACATCCTCCATAGCCGAAACCAAGCCCGCGATAAGGGGTTGCCCCCCGGCATCCGTGCCCTCAGCCGCGCCCAGATGGGGGAAAAAGCCTCTCACCACCGGGAATAACACCGTCGTCATGCGTTACCACACATGCATGTGCCCACGAGCCCAGCCAGCCATCCCGCAGGCGGCAGTCGCTGGGCCGTGGTCAATCTGAGTCCTTCCCACTGAGTGGGCAGCTTTCTCAAAGCGACCGCTTCCTCGCCAAGCGGGTAGGGGTTACCCGCCACCTCTTGCATGCATTTACAGCCGACGGATGCCCGCGTTGTGCTCAAGAGCCCCTCTCATGAGTGTGTGGGGTTGCAGTCCTCTCACCAGATGCATGAAGCGGGGGTGGGCACAATACCGGAGCAAGAGAAGCTGAACTTGCGGGTCATTTCGGCGTGCCAGCTTAGAAGGCAAGGATGGTCCCAGCCGTGCGTGCAATATCGACGCATTGGTCCTCCACCCAAGCGTCTGACCCCACCGGAATCCCCAACACCTTGATGCCCTCTGAAGGCACCTTAGCACCGGGCATTGGGTCACCATTTGCATCCACCACCTCCCGGAAGGCTGGAGACGCCTCCGGCGGGCTAGCTATAGACGGCGCTCTTCCTTACGTTCAGCTCAAGGCCTATGTCCACGAGCAGTGGGACGCCCATGTCATAGGCCGCCCGCACGTGGCCCAGCTCACGAAGAATGTGTGGGTCGTCAAGGTAGGCAATGACATGTACCTCCGGCTGTTCTCGTAAGATGTCCTGAAGCACCGGCTGCAAGCCACCATGAAGAATGGGCCCAACGGGTGCCCTTGTTGGGTACCCTCCGCAGAGCGTACCCAATGGTACTCCCCATCGATCCCCCGCCCCAAACTCTCCATCATGCCAAGCAGCTCGGGGAAGTCCTCGAACATAACCCGATAGATTGCCCTCCTGTGAACCGTGTTGAAGGCGTTCTTCCAATCAACCCGTAAGGCGCACCGCGAAGGCACTGCCCCCAATAATGCCTGCACCATATGCACACACACACACACACCAAGGCTTAGGGGGTCCCATTCTTCATGACAGAGCTCCGGAAATTCTGGATGAGTGTTCCGAAGTGTGTGTTTATAATTATCCTTTGATCCCCAGCGTGGGTACATAGTGCAGCTGATCTTCTGTGGTTACGGGATGCCAAAGGAGTCAGTCCAAGGATTAACACACACACACACCCGGTTGCAGAGGCGCTCTAATGGCTGTGCAAGGCTTAGGGGGTCCTATTCTTCACGACAGAGCTCCAGAAATTCTGGATGAGTGTTCCGAAGTGTGTGTTTTTAATTATCCTTTGATCCCCGGTGTGGGTACATAGTGCAGCTGATCTTCTGTGGTTACGGGTTGCCAAAGGAGTCAGTCCAAGGATAAACACACACACACACACCCGGCTCGCGCAGCTCGGGGGGCAGGAATGGGCCGGCTTCAGAGATACGGCAGCAGCGCGCCGGTGGTGCAGATGCGCGAGGGATCGGGTGGCTCAGCAGGGCTTATTAGGGGGTCCCATTCTTCACAAGTGAGCTCCGAAGAATCCGGATGAGTGTCCCGAAGCGTGTGCTGAATTCTTTGATCCCCGGTGAGGGTACATAGTGCAACCGGTCTTCTGTGGCTACGGTGCGGCAGAGGAATCGGTCCAAGGATCAACACACACACCTCTGAGCTTAGCCCCAATCAAGGCCGGGCTTCAGAGTGCAGGACAACAACGTAGACTATCTTGTTGGACACGCATTTGTGAACTGCTGTAATCACTCAATTTGATGTGTGTGGCTTATCCTTGGGCCAATTCCGTTGGCTGCACTATGCACCCACACCGTGGATCAAAGGATTCAGCCACACCGTTCGGGACACTTATCCAGAATTTCCAGAGCTCACTAGTGAATGTAACCCCCTAAGCTTTACTTGCCAGTGGAGCGTCTCTGCAACCGCCCCGCCTGCGCACTGATGCCATGCCCGTGACGCCGTTTCTTTTTCGCCCTCAAAGCACCTCGAGCCACCTCCCCACCACCAAGCCCGTGCTCAGCACCACCACTCCGCTTCTCGCCTGCGCTGTTCCAAGGTGCTGAGAATGCCATATTGCAATGCTTCCCTCCGACCTTGCGCGCCCACTACCAAGCTGTGCATGTAACCCCCCACCCCTCTCTTTAAACTCTATGGCCCCGAAGACCTTGCACTGGATGCGCCGCGAGATATCTGTGAACTTCAATAATGCGCTCCACTTTTGCACCGTCACTGCTGTTCCGAGCTGTTCCTGCTTGGGGCCCATCCCCACATTCGCCTGTGTGTCCCAAGCCCTCCTGGTGGCCGATAATTCACCAACCGATCTTTGTCTTCCCGACACTGCTCACTGTTAGTTCCGGCGCGGCCAGCAACCTCACCACGTGGGCGGGGGAGCTGATGCGGCGCTGTATGCTGCCATGCAACCTGTTGTGAATGATCATCGCTGCCGGGATGGTCTCCCAGGCTTTAAGGGGCCCGGCGTGTGTGAACTCCACCCGCCACCCCTCCACTCCCACCCCGCTCATCCCCAACACCATATCCGCCAGTCTCCTTCGCGCCAGGAGCAACCTGGAGGAGCTGAGCCACACCCATGCTTTCCCCCATCAGACTTGCCACCCCCTCCCCAGCCAAAGGCATCGCCTGCTCTGGTGAGGCCCCGCTCTGCTCTAATTTTTAAGTTCTAAAAGCTGCCATCCATGAGACCTTCAGCATCGTCTCGGCCTCCTCGAAGCACCCGCCGCATGCAGCCTTCTCCATACAGTACACCCCGAACTCTAAGCCCTAATGCGAGGAAAGTGGGTCCCCCTCCCTTGTGAAAGTAAAAATCTGAGCTCTTCTTCAATACTGTACCTCATCTATCTCCGACCTCCTTGAAGCTATCCTCTCAAACTTCACAATCAACTTCCTGGGAAGACCAGCCCGCAAAAAAGCAAGGACTCAGCATTGGCGGCACCTTCTCCTCCTGTGGAGTCAATGCTTGGAAGTCCTACCTTGAATCCCACTGGCGCTTCGCCTTCCTGAATCACTCCTTTGACATGCAACATACTCCCACACACCCTCAGGCAGTAGTCCCTCAGCACCGCTCTCTTTGAAAGGTCCTCTCTCCTTCAAGGATGACTTCATTATACCGAACCATGGCCGCGCGTGTCTCCGCGGAAGCGTTCAACGCTGCATATCCCTAGCCTGCTGCTACCTCCGCAACAAATGTAAAGCTGACCTCTACACTACCCGAACTGGCCGACCCATCACCGATCACCGCCGTTGCAAGCCTCCACCATCCTGGCATCTCAGTCCCCCCATCAGCAAACCAAGCACACAGACATCAAGGAAGCGGCAATCACCTCTACAGGTGAACCTGTTGCCATTGAGGATGAGATCCCCGTCAAATGTAACTGTCACTAACTTCCTCACTGCCAACTCCCTTGCCCAACCCTCTGGGAACTCCATCATCTCCCTCCGTGACAGGAGAAGGAAACTTGAATCTGTCCTTCAACGTTTCCCTAGCTAGCTATGGCGCATGCCTCCTCAACAGCCTCCGCTACTCCATCGTTTATTCCCATCTCTTCACCTACCTCCACTCCTCTAACCGCCTCGGTGACTTCGTTGCACACGCCGAAAGGCTCTTCCTCTACCTCCGTGTGAAACGAGGCTACTCCACCCCCTACCTTGCCAGATGGATGATGGTGCTCGCAAACCAAGCGCCCAACTCCACTGGTTTCCTGAAACCCGTCCCCGCTCAGGCCCCCAATCCCACCCCCACCACCCTCCACCCACCACTGCCGAATTGCCTTCATTACCGCCCCCAATCTCATCCCATCTGCATGCCTCACCGAACCCCATCCCCTCCCACCAACCCGCACCACCTACGCCACCATCTCGAACTCGGAACTCCGCTTCGCCCTCCAATCCGTCATCTCCGATGACCTCAACCTCAGAGTCCCCCACCTCACCCCAACCCTGAAAGCCAAAGATTGGGCCTTCATGAGATCCTAGCTGAATGACTAGAAAACTAGTGAGGACCAGTCACAGCCCTCTGAATCCATGACAACTTCAATCCACAACCTCTGCACCTCTCCTTAAATGAAGATTGCTCTGATGGCCAGCCCCGAGTCAGCCATCCTATCTAATGCGTGTTGCCCTGGCCGACTACCTCACCACTCACCTCATCCCCCTCTGCAACAACATCATCTCAACAGAATGCCCCCTCCGAAAGCTGAGCCTCATTCACTCGCCGTCCTTTGCCCTGCTCTCCCTTTGCTACAATCTAGAGCTCTCCTCTATTGCATGGCAACATTCAATCACCGAGCTCACTGACCTCCCAATGCCTCTCCCCGGAAACAGCCCATGCCCTCCGCATTGCTGCAGACTCAAAATACTGTAAAATCTTTATATATCCCCTGCAGAGCCGAAGCTATGTACGTCCCCTCCAAACTCTTCCTTTCAAGCATCGGCAAACACCTCCCATCCCTCCCCGGAGGACTATGCACCCTCTTACGGGAGCACGCCTCTCCGACCCAATGATGCCCCCCATGTCGCCTACCCTCCTAAATGAGCTCAGCACCCGAGCTCCCAGCGTGACCCCAAACACCTGCTCCAACTCTTCGGTCTTCGCCGTTACCACTATTTTGTGAGTCCCATACCTCCCACCTCCGGATCCCAGACCCCCGGGACTACTACTGCACAGCCTCACCCTCTCCATCGCCCTCCCTTGACTTCGGCTCCCGGACAAGCTTCGCCCGCCCGCCCGTTGATGCCACTGTAGTCCACTCCCTAATATGGCAATGCGTCACCACCCTCTTCACCTCGCCCTCCACGGAAATTTGGCTCCTAGTCCCAGCCGCTCCCTCATTGACCATTCCCTCTGGAAAACAATCTGACAAAACCATCGACGCCATAGGCACAGAAGTGCTCACCTTCCCACAACACTCCCTAAGGCAGTCCTATACCCTAAAATAATACAACCAGGACAGCTCCTACGGCCCGCTCTCGCGCAACGTCATCCCGCTGAGCCTCTGCCTCCTCACCAACCTATGAATCCCGGCAGCCAACCCCCAGTGGCTCAGTAAGGCGGTCGACTGGGATCTCACACCTCTCCACCCACACACCACCCCTCCATGAAACCCCGCCAACCAACCATACCCTCCTTACTCTTGCCCCGCCCCCCACCCCAATTCCCAACCACCATATCATAGAGCACCGTGCCTACCTCGCCGGCCTCCTCGACCCCGCCACACACCTCCTCACCGCCGCTGCCCCTCCCCTCCGACCACCCCAATATCAACCAACTCCACCACCGTCCCCACTACAAACACTGCGGCCAGCACCGCTCACCTCCCCGTACGACATCGCCATTATCACCACTAATACGACCACACTAAGAAAATGGCTAATCTCCGGCGCAATCTGCCAGAACGACAGTGCTGCCCGATTCCCAAAAGCCACTATCCCCATGCGGACACTCATCTTCCTTGTCACGGAGCCTGATGTCCTCTCCCCGCGCCAGGCAATAGGGCTCGTGGCCATCCATTGCCGGAGTCTTCCGTCGCTGAATCAATGCCCATAACGTTGCCCCCTCCTAGACTCTTCCACCACCTGTCATCCCCTCTACCAACTCATCGGAAATTCCTCCATCTCCAGGAGGATATGCCACCCAGAACCTCAGCTGTACACTCCTAAACGTTCTTTGCAAAATCATTCTGCATCTGCCACCACCTTCTGCTCCACCTCCCAACTCCTACACGACCAAACACCCTCCCCATCCCACTCTCCCTACCCCACCACCAACACCACCACGCACCACCGCCACCGCCGCCGCCGCCGCCATCGCCACCCCTCACAATCTCATCTCTGAATCAGACGGCCTGACACCCGTCTACAATATGCTCCACCGCGTCCTGCACCAACTTGAAACCCAAGGAACCACCAACGTGCCTTGGCCATACATCATCCGCGCGGCGCGCTATATCGCCGGCGTGAACCCTGACCTCTCCCAAAAAGTGATCAACCTCGTGCTCGAGGACCCACTCAGAGCCCTCGGCACCTCAAAAAGCATGCAACCCCGGCGACATGCAAGCCGGAAGCCCCCAAGGCTGACCAACCCCCTGAATCGTCCAAAGCTGCGGAGATACGGACCAAGCGAGCCAAGCTACAAGAAATTGATGAAATACTTAATGACCTCCACGATGACCGGACAGTGGGCGCCGCCACCCCCGGGCCACATGATCCCCTCGAAACACTCAGAGTGATTTAAGCCCCAGATGAACACACCATGCAACAGGAACTTGAGGAAATCCTTGATGACCTCTGGAATGCCCATGCTGAGGAGGCCGCCACTTCCGCCCAGCAGAATACAACCGATGCAAGTCTCGCGGCCCTGAGCGAGCGTGCAACCCCTGCTGACCCCATGGCAACCCTCACCGCAACACCGCAAGCTGCTGCCCCCACGGAACCCAGCAATCCGCCAGCTGCGCCAAGCGGCCCCCTCCCTATTGGAATCTGCAAGTGCTGCTGATCAGTTTGGTGTAAAGCATGACTATCTAGACATTGTACAGTAGTCAGGATGCTCAAACCCTAAAGAAACCCTATGGAACCCTTAGATCTAGATCTGTAGATCTGCTGAACTAATCGTGGCCGTCAGATCACTGATGACCATCGGGAAGTGCGTAATGAGTTCATCTGTACTCTAGAGTGTCACTGCGGTCGTTATGAACACGACAGTGACACGTAGGAGTGTGTTTGGTGAACTTTCACATAAGATCGCCCAATCAGTAATGATGGCGCGCAAATGTTCGTGGCGTTTCGAGCTGCGAACTGGTATATCTTTTGATAATGAAAGTTTATGATCGCTTTTGTGTAAACGAAACTCTCGAAATCCTACAGGTTTTGGGCCCACTTACTACACAGTAAGTGTTAACCTACGGTTGTATCACGCAAATTTTTTGCTGCGCGTTTTTCGGAAATGAGTATGAAACAAGACAAGGCCAAGCTTGCGGAGCGGACCTCACCAGGACTGGGTGTGGAATCTACTTACGGCGATATCTCGGAGGTGATGTCGGAAGGTGGAACTTCAGTTGAGGAGGACTCTGCAGCGCTGACAGCTCTTATCGATGAGCGACAACAATAGCTCTCTTTGCAGCAAGACGCGCGTATAAATGAGCTTATGAAAATGGTTCAGGTCCTGGCACAGACAGTGCCCCAGTTGGCTGCGAATCAGAATGCGGGGACAGGAGAAGCTGTTGCGTCTCCTGAGGCCGCGAAATCCGGTATGTCTAGTTCTGGTGTTCACTCTCGCGTTGCGGGTGGTACTGCGGGCGTACCTTTGCCTCCTCTGGCGGAAATGTTGAAGAGTTTCAAGTCTGACCAACTTTACTCTGGTCAGGACGCAGAAAATGACAGCAAGTGGCTGGAGTTCCGCGGTAAGATTGTGCCATGTTTGCGTCACCGGGCGCTGGCGTTACTCTTATCTGACGCGCGCGACTTGGGGGACATCAAGAAGGACGAGCTCTTCTCTGTGGCAGCGAATCAGTTGTTTCACGACTTTCTGTCGGCCGTGACTTCCAAGACGGCGAATGCGGTTGTGCAGACGTACAGCGAGGAGGCGGACGGTATCTTGGCCTGGCGGCAGCTAGTTAAAATGCGTCGGAGCACGGGCTCTGCGTACTTTGTGAGGCAGGTCAAGGCTCTGCTTGATGACACGAAGAAGTTTGCGTCGCTTGCTAACCCACTGCCGTACTTTCTGAGTGCGCGGCAAATTCTCGACAGGGTGAAGGAATATGCGTGCACGAGCGAATTCCTGCCGACCGGTGAGAAATTTCATGTTGCCAGCCTGGAGGCGGTCTTTGTGGCTATGGTGCTGAATTCTTTGAACCCGGCATATGTCTTGGTACGTTCTATGTACTCCAAGAACAAGATACCGTCGTTCCAGGAGCTGAGTGACGCGGTGTGTGACCACTTCGACAACGTTATAGCTACTTCAGCGGCAGCTACAGAGACGGGTGCTGGAATCGTGGAGGACAGGCGCAAGCAGGAGGAGCAGAAACGTACTGTGATGCTCAAGAAGGTTCCGTGTCCGATATGTCATATGACTGGGCACTCGTCCAAGGAATGCTTTGTGACTCACGAGGACAAGCGGGAGGAGTACCTCAAGAAGAATCCCAAGAGGAGGGACGCGATAATGAAGAGGGTCCAGGACTACCAGAAGCATGGGAAGCTACCCAATCGTGCGGCTGCTGTCACTGAAGCTCAGCAGGACCCTGGAGTGGATGCTTCTGGGGAGGCTCTGTATGCAATCTGTGAGCTGGACAGCGTGGTTACCTGTTTCTCTGAGGACATGCCTCAATTTATCTCTGGTTGCACTGTGGAAGACTGTATTGGGTCTACATCTGGTATCTCCCTGCACAACTACTATGCAGTTCTGGGTGGACTTACATCTTCTGAGGGTTCTTTCCCTGTTGAGGTTGAGGACCAATCTGTGAGTGGGGTCTGTCGGTGGAGGTCTGATGCTTCTATGAGAGGGCACTCTACATTGAGGAGACCTGGTAAGAAGTCACACCCCTATCAGCCCAATAAGCATCAGTTCTTATTGAACAAGCACAAGTATTTCCCTGTGGCTCCGGTGTACGACTCGTTTATCTACATTGATACTCTGTGCACAGCTCTGCCTGGGAGGAAGCTTGATCCTACCCAAGCCCTATGGGAGGCAGGAAGGGAGCAACATCTTGGACCTGGGTATCAGATATCCCCCAGGCAGCCATGGTACACTTCGGATGTCCAGTATGTGCATAGTATGTTCATGAGTGGCTCTGTGGAAGTGTCGGACAGGGCATTGAGGGTGCTGGAAGATCCTCACTTTCCTGCTGTTGGCAGAGTGGTGTGCCAAGTGAAGATGGAGTGTGCCAAGCACCTTGTGGCGGAGCAGCACGGTCTACTGCAGTGTCTGATTGAGAAGGAGCCGGTCATGGTACGAGGGTCCTTTGAGAAGCTGCAGTCATGGGTGACTTTACTCAGCATGGTTACTCGAGACACGGTGAAGGCGATTGAGGACTTCTGGGCCTTGCTGGGATATGGTTATGAGGATGAGTGGGACTTTGACTCCTCGTCTGATGGCAGTGACGGTTCAGATCACAGTGGCTATGACTCTGAAGGCTCTTCTCATCATGGTGATGACTCTTCGGATCCAGAAGATTATACCTCTGGGACCACACCGGATGCCTGTGTGGTGTATGGTGTTGAGCAGGTTGCCTTTCAACATGCCTTCTCTTCTCACCCATTGCCTGAGCATGTGCATGCACTGGGTGACTCTGATGTCAGTTTCACAACACCTGCACGGATTGCTGCTGGCCATCATGCCTGGGCCTGTCACACACTATCTAGACTCGGCTGTGTACCTGGTCTCAGTGATTCCTCTGACTCGGATGATGAAGATTATGCTTCAGATACTATGCCAACTCTGGTGGATGCCTCTGACTCGGACGAGGAGGATGGTGAGCACTCATGGCAGCCCTTTGAAGGAGTGGGTGGTATCCCCTCTGATGATTGGGCATCTGGGCTGTTTTGTCATCATTGTGGCGATGACTCTGGTAACTCCATCGGTGCTCTGGATACAGCTTCTAACATTGACTCGGATGATGATGCTATGCCTGATCTGGAGGACGCCTCGGACTCGGACGAGGAGGATGATGTGTGCATGTTGCAGCCCCTTGAAGGAGTGGGTGGCATCCCCTCCGATGATTGGGCATCTGGGCTATTCTGTCCGCCTTGCAAGCACCACCTCTGTCCCGAGGGCGCTGACCCTGGGGCTGATTGGTATTATGATGCGCCTGATCTGGAGGATGGCAGTGGCTCTGATGATGACGAGGCATGTGACCTACGAGGGGGGCATCCTATGTGCACCTCACTTGCCCTGTGTGTTGCATCTGTGAACAGCAAGACTGACGTGTTCACCAGCGACCTGCCATTGGCTGCAGGCGGTGGTCAAGTGGCCATGTTGGACAGTGGTGCCTCCAAGCACATATTCAACTCGATGGCTAGTTTTGGGGGTGACTTTGATACCACTTCTCGTTCCACTTTCAGTGTAGTACAGGCAGGTACTGTCTCGTCGGAGGGCAGTGGCACGGTGACATTTGCCAAACTGGACGTGTTCACTGGGCGCGCTATTGGACTGCAGTTCACTGGTGCACACTGTATCCCTGGGCAGCCCTTCAATTTGGTGTCAGTGGTGGCACTTGAGGATGCTGGGTTCAGTGTTGACTTTGGAGCCAGGCGGATATCCCGTGAGGGAGTGACATTCTCATTCTCCAGGGTTGGCAACCAGTACATTATATATGAGGATCGGGTGACTGGCACTCTGGATGCATATGTGGCCTGTGCGGCATATCACGATGACTCTGACCGGGACAAATCGGACTGGAAATTTGAGAAGGCTGGAAAGCACATCGAGGAGCATGGGCCATTCACTCTGGAGCTGTTTGCCTCCAGTTACAACCACGTCTTGGGCAACTATTGCACCACTGACCGGCCTTGCTTCGACAGGGACTGGGCAGGTGAGGCATGCTATGGCAACCCGCCCTATGAGCATGATGTCATCCTGAGGTGCCTGCAGAAGGCACTCAGTGATTTTGATAGGGCACCTCACTCCACCAAATTTCTTTTGGTATTACCCAGATGGGAGACGGCCAGCTGGTGGCAGTTTACATCCCAGTTCGCCATTGTTCATGAGTATCCTGCTGGGGAAACGATATTCTCAGCTCCGCTGGATTCGTGTTACAACGTGGAGAACCTGGAGATGTGTGGCGAAGACAGGGTATGGGTCAGAGAGACCAAGTGGCCAGTGGTTGTATTGTACAAAGATGGACATACGGCGATGAAGCTTGACGCCAAGATGCTTGCACACCTTCGCCTTGGACACATTGGTGATGTCACCATGCAGGACATGCTGGACGAGGGGGTCCCCATGGGTATCACGTCTGCGCAATATGCCAAGAGTCTGGTGTTGCGTTGTTCAGAGAGGTGTGTCTCTTGCAGACTGACCAAAGCCATCAGACCTTCCATGAAGCCTACGGGCAGGGAGAGGGCTGAGGAGATTGGGTTATTGGTGTGGTCTGACACTTGTGGACCGTTCAGGCACAGTGCTGGTGGATACAGGTGGTTCGTTCTCTTTTTGGATGATTGCACATCTTGGTTATGTGTATACTTCCTGAAGAAGAAGTCTGACTATCTGGGGGCGCTGGAGGAGTTCCTGGTCGAGGTCAGAAGGCACAGGAGCCGCATGAAGCTCGGGGAGAAGTACCACATGGTGCTGCACACTGATGGAGACTCGACTATGATTGCTGGACAGACGCAGCAGTACTGCAAGGAGCGAGGCATTGAGCAGCGCCATGGGTCACCGTACCTCCACGAGAACCAGGCTCGGGTTGAGAGATCCCACAGAACGGTGCAGGCGATGGCTCGAGCGCTACTGGTGACATCTGGTTTTGGTGTGGAGGTATGGCCACTGTCTGTTCGGCACATTGTGTACACCTTGAACAGGACGTTCCAGAAGCCTCTACACAAGCAGTCCCCCTACTACAAGTTATATGGGAAACATTATGACCTCTCACTTCTTCGAGTGTTCGGCTGTCTGGCATATGCCTTTGTGGACCCAGACAGCAGGGAGCACAAGCTCAATGACCGGGCGAAGCAGCTCAGATACATTGGTCACTCTGAGGTCTCATCAGCTTACTTACTGTATGATCCTGAGTCCGGCAAGATCGTCAAGTCTGGTATGGTCAGATTCCATGAGGCTGTGGACAAGCTGGGCAAGGTGGTCACCACATGGGATCCTTCTGCAGTGGCCCCACTGAGTACTAACTTCATGGTGACGATGTTGGATGCGGCATATCATGACACCCTTCCCAGTGGCCTGGAAGATGGTATTCTTGGTGTTGGGGCCTATTTGCCTGATGAGAGCGACGAGATTTTGGCAGTGCTGAAAGTGAAGGCTGGAGATGTGACATGCTGGGTGAGCCTCCGAGACTATCTGGATGGCCAGCCCAAGCATATGGCTGTTGTGCGCTCGGCTGCGCACACTGGTGACCTCAATGTCGACTACCCATTATTTACTGAGGTCATGGCAGATGCTGGACGTGAGAAGCTGGAGGCTGGGATCATATGCGCACGAGCTGTGGGGCCCAGCTCATTTCCATACTGTGTTATGTTGCTCACGAACTTCACGCACATTGATCTGCCATTGGGTAAGGTGCATTTCCCTCCTGAGCACACATGCTTGGCAGCGGTTGCGAAGGCGTGTGCTGGAGACTCAGTGGATGTGCTGCCACCTGGGGTGACTGAACCAAAGGGGGTCAAGCAAGCTATGGGGGCGCCAGATGCTAATGAGTGGATGGAAGCTATCCAGACAGAGCTGGAGGCCCTGATCACGGTCAAACAGGCTCTCGAGATGATGGACAAGGAGGATGTACCCCCTGGGGTTCGCCTGTTGGACATGGCTTTGGTGTTGAAGGTCAAGCTGGACAAGCATCGGCAGTTGCAAAAGCGCAAGGCGAGGGTGTGTGTGAGGGGCAACAAGCAGGAGTATGGTGTCGACTATTTCGACACCTTTGCCCCGTGTACTCAGTTGTCTTCAGTGAGACTGGTTATCATTCTGGCGCTGAACCTTTCCTTGCAGGTGTATCACATGGATGTGGAAACAGCCTTCCTGAACTCCACCCTCGAGGAGGATCTGTATGTCCAGCTCCCTAGGGGGCTGGAGTATCAGGGGAGGACGTGTGCCAAGCTCCTCAAGGCGGTGTATGGCCTGAAGCAAGCGGGCAAAGAGTGGTTTGAGACCAGCGATGCTTTCATCATGGCCTACGACGAGAGGATGAGGCGCAGTGATATTGAGCCCTGTCTGTATTTCATCAGGGACTCTGACATCACGGTCATTATTCTGGCATATGTTGATGACTACATTGTGGCCACTGACAGTCGCACGTGGTATGACAACTTCGTAGCAGCCTTCAACTCCAAGTATGCCTGCAAGGACTTGGGTGTTCTGGATCTTGTGATGGGTATTGGTGTGCGCTGGGGCCCTGGGGTGGCATATCTCTCTCAATCTGGGTACATCTCCCAGATGATTGACACCTATGGACTCAAGGATGCCAAGCCGGCTAGTCTGCCCATGTCCCCAGGGTGCTCTCTTGCCCCGTCTGATGGCAAGGATACCACCATTCCGTTCAGGGGGCTGCTTGGGCAGCTGCAGTGGATTGCAAGGTGCACACGCCCTGACATCATGGCTGCTGTATCTGCTCTCTCTCGGTTCTGTGCGTCCTATGGCCCAGAGCACTTTGTGGCACTGAAGCAGGTTGTCAGATACCTCAAGGGCACTGTGAGCTACGAGCTGGTGCTGCGAACAACCTCTTCTGTGCCAAGGGGGCTGGGTCTGGCATGTGGAGCACTACCGATGTGCATATACACTGATGCTGACTATGCTGGCTGCAAGACAACGAGAAAGTCCACATCTGGCATTGCTGTCTACCTGTGTGGGAGCTTGCTCATCTTCTCCTCGATCATGCAGAGATGTGTGTCGCTGTCGACTACCGAGGCTGAGATCATCGCCATGTCTGAAGGGGCTCGGGAGATCAAGTACATCATCAATGTGCTGAACGACTTGGTGGACATCTGCAACCCGGTGCCTATGTACTGTGAGAATCAAGGGGCCATTCATTTGGCCTCCGATTATGTCAACAACAATAGATCCAAGCACATTGAGGTCAGGAATATGTACATCCGAGAATTGGTGAAGTCCGACACAGCGGAAGCCTTGTATGTCTGCTCAGCGGACAACACAGCGGACATCTTCACCAAACCTCTTCCCCTACCAGCATTTCTTATGCACAGGGAAAGCCTGGGCATCATGAAGTTGCAGGACACCACCTCTGAAGACTGAAGACTGAAGGGGGCACCATCCCATACTCTGGAGCTGGAGGGGCACCATCCCAAGAACTGGATATTGCTGACTGAAGGGGCACCATTCCCAAGAACTGGCAGTAGGACAACTAGACAGTCACCCTTTAGAAGGGGTATTGGAATCTGCAAGTGCTGCTGATCAGTTTGGTGTAAAGCATGACTATCTAGACATTGTACAGTAGTCAGGATGCTCGAACCCTGAAGAAACCCTAAAGAAACCCTATGGAACCCTTAGATCTAGATCTGTAGATCTGCTGAACTAATCGTGGCCGTCAGATCACTGATGACCATCGGGAAGTGCGTAATGAGTTCATCTGTACTCTAGAGTGTCACTGCGGTCGTTATGAACACGACAGTGACACGTAGGAGTGTGTTTGGTGAACTTTCACATAAGATCGCCCAATCAGTAATGATGGCGCGCAAATGTTCGTGGCGTTTCGAGCTGCGAACTGGTATATCTTTTGATAATGAAAGTTTATGATCGCTTTTGTGTAAACGAAACTCTCGAAATCCTACACTCCCCCCCCCCTTACCAACAGCATTCCCCACCAAGTCGTGTCCATCCGCCCCGCCGAATCCCCGCCCACTCAGTGGCCAATCGAATCATACCGTGGCCACCCTTTGTCAGCCCAAGCCACTACTGCACCCCCACCATCCACCAATGCCCATCATCCACTCCCAACCATCGAAGTCCTCACCACTCAGTGCGACGCAATCGCACTTAAAAGCGGCCACCCCTCTAAGCGCATCCCCATCCACCCCACCCACTGCTGCACCACCACCGCCACCGCACCCCTTGTACAGCTTCTTGTGTAAAAATAATGACACATGTTGCCCTTCCCCACAAGTCCCCACAGGTGAGCCCCCATCCTTGGCTCAGGGGGCCAAGGCAGAATGGAAAGGCTTATAGGAAGCCTCGGGCCATCAGCCGTCCCTTCCTCTTGGCTGTGTGTCTTAGTAATATCCGTCGCCTTGGCCACCCTTGTTCCTCTCAGTAGGGCAGCCTTCTATCGGGACCCACACCCTTAATTAGCCCGGTATACTGGTGCTCTGCAATGAGGCCCTCCTAGAACACATCACGCGTGAGTTCCCAACAAAAATAATGGTGACAGTACTCATGGAAGCAGTACGCACCGAAAAAGCTGCCGTGGTACCCTGCTCGGAGAATCAAGCCATTTCACACACTGTTTGTGGCTGGCCGACGTTCACCAACCACCACCGCTAGTAGTACTAGCCACGGGCACCCTAAGTCCCATGGGGCTCCAGCTCGCCCAAACTCCCTTATACATCTGAGAGTCCGGGAGGTGCCCCTGCCAGGCCCGCAGGAGATGCCTGAGGGAGGGGCATTCCCAACCCACCAACTGCCGCTTTGCCCCCCCCCCGATGAGTCACCGCCATGTCCGCCGGGTGGTGCACACCACCATCCCCACCACACCTGAACGAACATGCCCAGAAGCCGAGCCACCGCCAAGCCACCCATCCGTCTCATCCCCTATTCCCGCACGCACCCGGGCCGCCAGTCCAGCCCGTCTTTGCACAGCCATTCCCTCCACCACCTCTGCCACCCGGCTGTCCCAAATGTGTGTGTGTGTTTATCCTTGGACTGACTCCTTTGGCAACCCGTAACCACAGAAGATCAGCTGCACTATGTACCCACGCCTATGTGTGTGTGTTGTTTATCCTTGGACTGACTCCTTTGGCAACCCGTAACCACAGAAGATCAGCTGCACTATGTACCCACGCCGGGGATCAAAGGATAATTATAAACACACACTTCGGGACACTCATCCAGAATTTCCGGAGCTCTGTCGTGAAGAATGGGACCCCCTAAGCCTTGCACAGCCATTAGAGCGCCTCTGCAACCGCCCCGCTCGCGCACTGTCACTTTGCCATTGGCGCCCATTCATATCCACCCTCTGAGTCGCGCGAGCCATGCTCCCACCATGAATCCTGCGCTCCGCAACACCACCTTGCTCCCTGCCAATCCCAAAGCCTGGCCTCGAGGCATCTTGCCCACCCATCAAATGTGTCATGTTCCCAAGCGCAATCCCCAGGGGCTGAGAGTGAAAAACCACATTGTTTCCGCCTGACCTTGCGCGCCCACTGCCAAACTGCATCTGCAACCCCCTCGCACCACTCCCTCCCCAAAGCTCTTGCGCTGGAAACCCCGCCAAATGTCTGCGAATCTGACCAATGCGCTCCACACTTGCACCGCCACTGTTGTTCTGCGCTGTTCCTACTTGGGGTCCCATCCCCCGACATGCCTGTGCGTCCCAAGCCCTCCCGGTGGCCGATAGTTCACCACCCGGTCTTCGCCTTCCCGACAGCTGCTCACCGTTAGTTCCGGCACAGCCAGCAACCTCGCCCAATGGGCCCAGAAGCTGATGAGATGCCGTATGCTGCCGTGCAACCTGTTGTAAGTGGTCATCGCTGCCGGGATGGGCCCCCGGGCTCCGAGGGGCCCGGCATGTGTCAACTCCACCCACGTGCCTCCCCACGTCTCCATTATCACCCTCAACAGTCCCCCCCCTGCCAACGGCCCCCTCAAGAAGGCCGGCCACCCGCCTGCTCACGCCCATCAAGGTGGCCACTCCTCCCTCAGCCAAGGCCATTGCTTGCTCCGGCGAGGCCCCCATCCGCTCTTGAGTCCAGACCCCTCCCTCCGGGCCCAGCGATGAGAGGTCACACCACTCCGCCAGGCTGTCCTGGACACTTGTCGCCGCCCGGCTGTGCCCACCTACGCCCGCATGCGCCTCTCCAGACTGCGCCTGGGCGGTGCCCCCTCCTTGATCCCTCCCAGTGCGCAGGTGCTCTGCCTCCCGCCGCACCTACTCCTTGCTCTCCAGGAGCCTCGATGCCATCGCGCCTGCCTCGTCCACCCCACCAGAAGCCTGCTCAGACTGCTCATCTTGCGTCCCCCCAGATCCCTGCGTCCCACCACCTGATCCATCCTGCGTGGCGTAGCCTATCTCCTCGATCGCGCCCTCCCACGCCCTGTCCATCAACGCCAACCTCTCCACCCCCTCCCGTTGAGCCGGCCCCCCTCCATCCGGGTTCGGACCCATGCCTTCTCTCACATGCCCTCCGCCAGCCCAGCGCCACCCTAGTCCGGGCGGGCACCGTCCCACAGCCCGCCTGATGATCAGCCCTGCGACCCCTCGTGCGAGTGCGAAAGAAAGCTGCCGGATCCACTTCTCCTTCCAGCCCACCGTCCCATCATGTGTCGTCTCCTCGTCCCGGTCCTCGTCTCCATCGCCGTCCACCTGCTCTCCTCGTTCCACATTCTCCACCATGTACCGCCGCTCCCTGAAGCACCGCTGCATCTTCTGAAGAAATCCATGCGCCGCAGGCCCGAGCCCACCGTACACCTCCACCCCAAAGGGAATAAAGTGGTGTGGGCGGACATCTCCGTACGTTGCAACCTTGCTCTTCTCCACCTTCTTCGCCGCCGCCCCGGGGGCCATCATGGCCGCTCCCAGGTGCGCGTCTGACATCGGCCGCGCCGTGGCCACATCAAACAGCACATGCTGCCCCGGCCCCTCCGCATCTAGCACTGTCACATCTGGGCAATGGTTCGGTGAGTAGGTCGAGTGGCCCGCGAAATCATCGTGCAACGCAGACGCCAAAGGATAAGCAGACTTGGCCACCTCGAATAGCACCCTCTGCAGCTTGTGGTGAATGAAAGAGTACCAGTTTCCTCCACCGGCCCCCGCTCCTCCCCGGCACCCTAACAAGTGTGTCCCGGTAGGGTCTCGCTCTCCCCCACAATCGGGGCACTCCTCCGCCTGGCCAAGGAGGGGTTGCTCGGCATGAAGAATGTGCCGCAGGGCCACCCGGTATTCCGCCGAACCGAGCTCCAGGGCTGGGCAACATGGCACACCCCTCAAGAAAGCCGGCCCAATGCTGTTGAAGGTCACCGAGAAAAGCCAGGGGAGCCGAGACGCCCCCACGTGCCCAGCCAGCCAAAGCCAATCCGCAGAGTGGAGGACAGCAGCATAGACCCGTTGGGCACGCTTTTGAGACCTGCTGTAATCACTCAACTTCTTGACGTCGTCCGCCTTCGGCACTTGTGGTGGCAAATGCTCATTTGCTACCCTTGCCCCCTCAATCACCTCCACCGCCTCTGACACCTTCCGCATGGCCGCTTGCAAGGAAGCGACATACGGCAAGTCGCTCTCAGCCCCGAGGTCCTCGGTCCCCGCCGTCCCTGTCGGAAAGAGCTCCCGCATATCCTCCCAGACTTGTGCAAACCCACCAAGCCAGGCCGCACTGCTCACCCTCGCCGCCTTGGTCAGACCCATCCCATGCGGGAGGGTGGCAAACTCACAGGAATGCCATGCCAATCCACCGCCAGGCAGCAAATCCCGCAACGCCTCCTGCATCCTCCTGTCATGCTCCTCGGCCGCCTCCCGCATCATCTCCGGCGGCACCCCTCGCAGCCAAAACCCTAACCTCGGGTGGGCACAAAATCGAAGCAGAAGCCCTTGGGCCTGCGCGTGCCCAAGCTTGTTCAAGATGGGCAGAATGGCACATAAACCCTCCACCTTCTTCAACATCTCCGCGCTGACCGCCTCCGCCTTCCCCACCGGCACTCCCAAGACATCAATGAAGTCCAGCTCTCCCCGCGCACCCGGCATCCCGTCCTCGAAGCAACTGGTGTCACCCTCAGGCGAGAAAGCCGCCGACTTCACCGGCTGAATATCCATGTGTGTGTGTGTGTTGATCCTTGGACCGACTCCTTTGGCACCCCGCAGCCACAGAAGATCGGCTGCACTATGTACCCACGCCGGGGATCAAAGGATTCAACACACACTTCGGGACACTTATCCGGAACCTCCGGAGCTCACTTGTGAAGAATGGGACCCCCTAAGCCCTGCTGAGCCACTCGCGCCCTCGCGCATCTGCACCACAAGCGCGCCGTTGCCGTGTCTCTGAAGCCGGCCCATCCCTGCACCCCGGGCTGCACGAGCCATCCCTCCACCCCTAGGCCTGCGCTCCGGGCCACCCCTCTGCTCCCCAAGCCTTACTGGACCACCTGAGCCCCTCTGCAATTGCCCTGTTGGCACACTACTGTTGTGTCCCTGAAGCCGGCTCAACTCCGCCCCTCGAGCCACTTGAGCCATCCCTTTACCACCAAGCCCATATTTGTGACCACGTCGCTGCCTTCCACCCACTCCAGAACCCGGTCCCAGGAGAGCCTGCCCACCCGCGCCACGGCCGGAACCCCCAAGGCCTGTCCTGAGAGGCTGAGAATGATATACTGTGTTGCCCTCATCTGAACCAGCGCACTCGTCACCAGCTTGCGCCTGCAACCCTCTGCCCCCAGCGCCAACTCCATGTGCCTGAAGCCCTTGTACTGAATGCCTTGCGAGAAAGCTGCGAACTTGAGCAATGCGCTCCACACTTGCGCCACAACTGTCGTGCCGCACTGCTCCTACTTGGGATCCCATCCCCACCGTTGCCTGTGTGTCCCAAGCCCTCCCGGTGGCCGATAGTTCACCAACCGGGCGTCGCCTTCCCGACAGTGTGTGTGTGTGTGTGCCGTTCTCATGCCGTTCAGTGTGTGTGTGTGTGTTTTCCTGAGAGGCCCGGTCTGTATGATAGACGAGGTCCGGGTTGCTGGATCTCGCGCGTCAGGCGTAAGCTGGGGGACTTAGCGTGACGGTGTCATTGTGCCAGGTCCGAATGGGTGGGAGTTCGGGCCATCATAGCTGATCGGGAATACGTCTCGCCATAGGGTTGTGGCATCTCGCTGTTAACGGGGACGGCCACTTGGGTGCTTTGGATGATGGGATGTGGCTGTCCCTGTGGTACCCTTCTGACGGGTACTGCCTCTTTGAGGGCGTCGGGGATTCGTCTGCGGCTGGCTCTATTTATGTCTAGTGCCTTGGGGCTTTTTCATCTGCCGGGGCACTGGTGGTTGACAGCCACGTTATGGGGTGCTGACATCTCGTTGTTAACGGGGACGGCCACTGGAATGATTTGGATGATGGGATTGTGGCTGTCCCTGTGGTACCCTTCTGACGGGTACTGCCTCTTTGAGGGCGTCGGGGATTCGTTTGCGGCTGGCTCTATTTATGTCCAGTGCCTTGGGGCTTTTTCACCTGCCGGGGGACTGGTGGTTGACAGCCACGTTATGGGGTGCTGACATCTCGTTGTGAACGGGGACGGCCACTGGAATGATTTGGATGATGGGATGTGGCTGTCCCTGTGGTACCCTTCTGACGGGTACTGCCTCTTTGAGGGCGTCAGGGATTCGTCTGCGGCTGGCTCTATTTATGTCCAGTGCCTTGGGGCTTTTTCACCTGCCGGGGGACTGGTGGTTGACAACCACTTTATGGGGTGCTGGCATCTCGTTGTGAACGGGGACGGCCACTTGGGTGCTTTGGATGATGGGATGTGGCTGTCCCTGTGGTACCCTTCTGACGGGTACTGCCTGTTTGAGTGCGTCGGGGATTCGTCTACGGCTCGCTTTTTGGGAGTGTCTTGGATTCGTCTGACGCTAGCTCCCTCTCCGTGTACAGTGCTCATGGTTATTACACATGCCGGGGGACTTGTGTTCTTTGACCTTGATATGAAGTACTGGCGGATCGCTGTGAACGGGGACGGCCGCCGGGTGGAAGTGGGTTTTGGGAGGCGGTTATCCCTGTGGTGCCATTCTGGCGGGCACTGCCTCTTGGAGAGCTCGGTAGATTCGTCTGTCGTGCTGCGAGGAGAGGCAGAAGGTGGTGATGTACACCTTCTGTGTTTTCCCTTGAATTTTGTGGGGAGCACTTAGGTGCCCGCATGTTTTCTTTTTTTTGACATGGGGTGTCCATGCTGTGTGGTGTGACTGCATTCATGACATAACCATGGACCAACAGGTCCCATCCATCGACCGGGAGCCACTGGGGGGCATGCCAGCAGGGTCCGCTTACTCCGTAACCCAGAGACCAACAATTGTTTGGCGACGATCGGTCACATCGTATCATCTTACCATGCTGCTTTGCATTTGGGTTGGGAATATGTATGTGTTTGTGGTATCTTGTCACGGCCCCGCCCTGCTCTTGATTTGCTTCTCACATCCACTGGGATGATGGTGGGCTGGCTTTTGCTTGCCGATCTCATGCCGTTCAGTGTGTTTTCCTTTTTTTGACATGGGGTGTCCATGCTGTGTGGTATGACTGCATTCATGACATAACCATGGACCAACAGGTCCCATCCATCGACCGGGAGCCACTGAGGGGCATGCCAGCAGGGTCGGCTTCCTCCGTTACCCAGGGACCAACTATTGTTGGGCGATGATCGGTCACATCGTATCATCTTTCCATGCTGCTTTGCATCTGGGTTGGGAATATGTATGAGTTGGTGGTATCTTGTCACGGCCCCGCCCTGCTCCTGATTTGCTTCTCACATCCACTGGGATGATGGTGGGCTGGCTTATGTTGGCCGATCTCATGCCGTTCAGTGTGTGTCGGGAGAACTTAGGTGCCCGCATGCTTTTTGTTTTTTACCATGGGGTGTCCATGCTGTGTGGTGTAACTGCATTCATGGCATAACCATGGACCAACGGGTCCCATCCATCGACCGTGAGCCACTGGGGGGCATGCCAGCAGGGTCCGCTTACTCCGTAACCCTGGGACCAACTACTGTTGGGCAATGATCGGTCACATCGTATCATCCTTCCATGCTGCTTTGCATTTGGGTTGGGAATATGTATGAGTTTGTGGTACCTTGTCAGGGCCCCGCCCTGCTCCTGATTTGCTTCTCAAATCCACTGGGATGATGGTGGGCTGGCTTTTGTCGGCCGATCTCATGCCGTTCAGTGTGTGTGTGTGTCGCTGTGAGCGGGGACGGCCACTGGAGTGGTTTGGATGATGGGATGTGGCTGTCCCGGTGGTATCTTTTTGGCGGGTACTGCCTCTTTGAGAGCGTCGGAGATTCATCTGCGGCTCGCTCTTTCTCTGTCCAGTGCCTTGGGGCTTTTTCACCTGCCGGGGGACTGGTGATCGACAGCCACGTTGTGGGGTACTGGCATCTCGTTGTTAACGGGGACGGCCACTGGAGTGATTTGGATGATGAGATGTGGTTGTCCCTGTGGTACCCTTCTGGCGGGTACTGCCTGGCTTTTGTTGGCTGATCGCATGCCGCTCAATGTGCGACTACTTGATGCAGGGCATATGAACGGGCTCATGCGTGACGTGGAGGTGCTAAACAAGCTGGTAACGGAGCGGCTCCCGAAGCTCGCATCGATTCTCGCGGCCAACCAGATCCCTGCTGGTCAGCAGGTACCACGTCCTGCACTTTGCACCCCTTCTCACAACACATCAGATCGGGATCGTCACACGTACCCCCGTGGTTTCTGTCCGAGTTTGAGTGACGTCCACGCACAATGCTGGGACGTGGCAGACAATCTGCGCACGCCGATGCCGTCGCACATCTGGCAACGTCCGCTCTTCTGCCTGCAGCCATAGACATGGGGCTCCCCAGGTCCTCGTTCCTGTCCATTTCTTCTCACTGAACACTTCATGTGAAAGTTCTACGAAGGGAGCACTGCATGGGGCTCATCTTGTATCACTTGAGCGCCGATTTCTTGCAAAGTTCGAAACCCCCGCGAACACCGCGAGGTCGAAACATTGACGCTCAACATTTTTGTTATTGTTGCAATTTTGCAAGTGGAGCATTGGGACACGGTCAAGAGCAGGCGTCGAATGCAATCTTCGGTTTTGAACTGCCGGACAATCTACTAGCGCCAGAGTACTACTGACGTGTGTGATTTGCTGCGAGGAGCCGCTTTTCTCACCAACAAAACAGCCCCGCAGAATCCCGCGAACCGTCACACGAAGTCGCGTGACCTCGCTGCCCAGTTGTTATGGCATTCGTCTGACTGTTGTTCCTCTTCAGAATATCAAATTCAAATCGTAAACCGTGGTTCACGGTTGTGTTTAGAAAGTGAAACATGAAAGCCTGCGAATAAAAGGGGGCAGACTACTCTGTGAGATTGCAGTCTATCGAGTGCTTGCTATCAAGCTGCAAGTGGTTTCCCCCCCTTGTGACAAATTCCTCAAGCGCTTAACTAGTGTGCGCACACATCGACGCTCTACTCTCCTGGACAGGCCGCACAGTATGACAGGCCGCACAGTATGACAGATTGTACAGTATGACGCAAGAAGCACCGACCATGTGATGGGAGAGGATGCCACTTCTGCTTGTCGGAAGTGATGTCGGGTGAGAGTTAAGACCTGCACCAAATTCATTAAAAAAAATTTGGGGGCTCCAGTGTCCGTTCCCGACAACCGCGTGTGTCGCGGACAGTAATTTCAGCTCATCACTGGCTGACACAGTCGATTTTACCGGTCTCTATAGATGTATCGCCACATGGGTGCCAAATCTCTGCTGCAGATCCGGCCTTTCAACACGGGGGTCCGTGAGTAGGGCCAACATGATCTACCCCGCCAGGGCGGTCTGGCGCACACCCCGAGAGTTGCGGATTCTATATCCATAATTGAGTGTCGGCATGATTGTCTCATTCTCCCACGGTCATTGTCATCACTCGGTTTTTTTTCTCGAAATTTTCAATCAAGGGATCAAACCCACCATCTACAAATTTACCGGATTTATTGTGCTATCATTGCACCATTTAGTCTCTATGATCTCAGTTAAGTCATTTCCCTCTGCTCCGTATGCGAGAAGCACTCACTTTTTACAAGCTGCCCTTTTAGATTTCTTCAGGTCCCCGGTCTTGCTATTCGGGCATAACACTACCTGTAGCTCTGACCACCCTGGAACGTCGATTTCCAGAAAGAGGAGAGCGCTACCGGAACGCTTCGCACATGTGAAAGATCTGCACATGGCGGGGAGATCCATCCGGGCAGCTCTCTTGAGCACGGGGGGGCGGGGGCAGGCGGTACGCTGGTTCCTCTGTTGCTTTGTGAACGTGCTGCCAGTGGAGCTGGTGGTGCGCGTGTGGGACGCGCTAATGTTCGCCGGCAACGAGCTGCTCTTCCGGGTGGCCTTGCTCCTCCTCAAACAGGCACTTCCCGCCCACCATGCTGACTGAAGGCGCATTTGGGGGGCCAATCTCTACCGTTGATTGGCCACGCGGATTGAAGGCGCATTTGTGGTCCCAATCTCCACCGTTGATCGGCCACGCTGACTGAAGGTGCATGTGTGGGCCATTCTCTTCCTTTGATTGGTGGGCCATGCAGTCCTCATGTGTACCATCCTCCTCGTGCTCCTCCCACTGCGTGATCAATCAGCTCGCAGATTTGATCTCCGCTATAGTAGAATGACACGGTGATCAATCAACTTGCACAGTTGATCTCCGCTATAGTAGAATGACACAGTGATCAATCAGCTCGCAGATCTGATCTCTGCTATAGTAGAATGGCACAGTGACCATGCCCCGCAATGCAGCGCCCCTCGGCCCTTGTTGACACCTGCGGTCTCTTGACGCGCAGGGCCAGCCAGGATTGGTTAGTGCGGACGACGACTCGGCGTTCTTGGAGCAGTGGGCGTCTCTCGGGCGCACAGGGGAGACATCGAAGAGCCAGGCGCCCCCCGACCCCTCTTCGAAGACCTCCCGTCCTCAACTTTGTCCCCATTTTCTCCCGCTTGCTTCCCCGCGCCCTTCCTCATTGGAGATGACTCCTCCGACAAGTCAATGTGCCAGCGTGTGCCCAGTTCGCTGCAATGCCAAGGTCAACGGGGACACTTTCTTCACTCACCGGCCGCACCGCCAATCGGCGCCCCGCAGAGCCCACGGTAAAAACATGCTCGTGTTGCCTCCTCGTCTTCGCGGGTGAGCAGCAAACGCGTCCCTCATGATTCGGATGGTGACACGGTTCGTAGCGCCACGGCCGCTGGATCGGCGATCTTTCCGGCAAACCAGTCCGGCTGGCTGGCTTGCTCCCAGCGCCTATCGGTGTGGGTGAGTCAGCGGCCACTTCGAGTTCCAGTTGCCAAGGTCCCTTGGCGGCCATGTGGCCCGCTCGATGGCCGCTCTCACCGGAATGTGGCGCGCCAGCAGCTCGATATTGTGAAGGTCCCAAAGAAGCCAGATCCGGTGCGCTCAATGCATCAGCGCGGAGTGCCGCACGTTGCAGCATGGCCATGGCGGCCTGGTGTTCGAAGTATGGCCGCGCGTCCTTCTCAAGCTCCTTTACAAAAGCCCTGACCCTCTTGCACGCTACCCCCAGCTCCAAGTGGGTGATACGAACGGAGTTTGTTGGGTCAGAAACCACGAGCCCTCTCCTCCAGTTTCAACAATTAGGAACCACGATGTGCAAGAGGCTCCCAAGTGTCTGGCCGGTGGGGTCCTCAGGCGGCGGGGCAACCTTCATCATGACATGCGGTCCGTCTATAGCGGTCCTCCCTTCGAAAACAGGGAGCGGTCTCCAGTCCGCCAGCAACCCGCCCTTCCGTGCAATCAAGCGGGCCACCTTTTCCATCACGACTGAGTTGTCAAGCTGCACCGGAACCTTCGTGAACATGTCAATGCCCACCTCCAGAGCGATTGCGGACATCTGTATCTGAATGATGTGGTCCTGGTATCTGAAAACCCTTAGGTGCTTCACCAGTAGAGCTGCCAGGCCCGTGTATGCCGGGTGGACCTCCAGGTTCAGAGATACCTGCCTTCTGCTCGCATCCTCAGCGGTGCGCGTGTCAATGCGAGAGATAGGGGGAATGTAAGCTGTCTTTCTGGCCAGTTCCTCCGTACAGAAAACAGAAATGAACTTCGTGATCTCCTTTTCTAGCATCGCCTTGCCTTCTTCGCTGACCTCGATCTTAACGCGTCCGCTGCTCTCCAACGCCGTCGTCTTAATTAAAGCCATCGGCAGCGTTACTTGGACCGTATTCACGCTCATGATCTTTCACACGTGAACGATATCGACGTTGATGTTCTGGTGAAGAACCTCTGACTGGCCCGGGTCCAGCTCTTGCGTGATACAGTACTCCGCAAGAACCCCCGAGAACTCGAAGTTCAAGAGGTCCTCCATGTTCTCATCCTCACCCGATTCTCCCGATCGGATGAATCGGAGAGATGGGATCACGAAGTTCATTTTTGTTTCCTGTACGGAGGAACTGGCCAGAAAGATAGCTCACATTCCCCCTATCTCTCTCATTGGCACGCGCACCGCTGAGGATGCGAGCAGAAGGCAGGTATCTCTGAACCTGGAGGTCCACCCGGCATACACGGGCCTGGCAGCTCTACTGGTGAAGCACCTAAGGGTTTTCAGATACCAGGTCCACATCATTCAGATACAGATGTCCGCAATCGCTCTGGAGGTGGGCGTTGACGTGTTCACGAAGGTTCCGGTGCAGCTTGACAACTCAGTCGTGATGGAAAAGGTGGCCCGCTTGATTGCACGGAAGGGCGGGTTGCTGGCGGACTGGAGACCGCTTCCTGTTTTCGAAGGGAGGACCGCTATAGACGGACCGCATGTCATGATGAAGGTTGCCCCGCCGCCTGAGGACCCCACCGGCCAGACACTTGGGAGCCTCTTGCACATCGTGGTTCCTATCTGCGAGCCAGGAGTCCGTGTGATAATTTGCCCTTGATAGGACGCCGCCAGATCCTCCGCCCGTTCCACCTAATCTGAGCTGGCAGCCAGCGCGAGCCCTGCCGATGCAGCTTCGCCTTTGCTCCCTAGCTTCACTTGCCGCTCAGCACATGGTTTAGCTTGCGGAGGTGCGGCCATCTGGCTCGTACCGCCAAGAAGACCAGTTGGCGAAGGCCATCGAAGGCGGCCAGCTTACAAAGTCGAATTGTCGCATCTCCGGTCCGCCACTTCCTGGCCTCTGCTGCAGTGAGCCGCTCTGTAGGTGACGGCTGTGCAGCGCAACTTACAAAGCAAGTGAGGAAAGCGGCCGCGTGTGAACCTCCTCGTGGCTCCTCAACCGTTGATTGAGGGCTGGGGGGACGAACACGGAGCAGGCCGGCATCGACCGCTTCATGAACGAGCTGCTGCAGCTGCGAATGGAGACCTTGGGCAGCCTCCTGGGAAAGGGTGAGCTACCCCCCTTGCTGAGAGCACCCTGAGGATCCAGGCCCGGCGGTGACCACGTGGCCGGCGTTGGTTGATGACACCATCACCGCTGCGGCTCGAATAGAATGGACGTTTGCGGGCATGGTTTTCGAGGAATGGCTCAGGACACTCCATGAACCAAATCATCCGGCCGCCTAGGCATCAGATAATCGGCCGCCTAGGCATCAGATATTCGGCCACCTAGGCATCAGATATTTCTAGCACAAATTATCGCTGCTGACGATGATACAGTTCTGGTGAGTTGTGCTGCTGTGAAGTATCTCCCTGATCTTTTATCGTGAATTAGCATTGAATGCGATGAGCATTCTCAGGTCATCTATGGTGGTTCTAGACCCCCAATCGCCCTAAATGTCGGGGGCTAGAGGGGAGGTTGCTCACGAAGGTCGGTCGGGGAAATGGGTTCTAACCTGCTTTATCGATTGGAGCCCCCGATGGGTGCCTCCGCTTGCACCTCTGGTTGTTGCCCATGCCACGAGTTTGCTGAGTCGCGTCTGTCTGAGTCGTGCCAGGTGCACACGTCAGCCGAGACAGTGACGCCTGTGCATCGCTCACACCCGACTCAATCATTGGCACACATCGAAATCGCGCTCTGGCAGGTCATCGTCAGAGGCCAAACAGAAGCGAGCCGCAGCTCTAGAGGGCGCATTTCCGAAGATCCCAACAAGCGCCAGGTGGAGATTTTTCTGAGTCATTTACCCCTGCGGGAGCTGGGCTGGGAGGGTAGGCACCCGCGTGGCCCAGCTGCGCGAGCAGCTCAGTCACATGATGAATGATGGGGTGACGGAGATGGCGGAAGACGGCGAGGAAGAGGGCGCACTGCAAGGCACACAGCGCGCATCAGCTTTTCCGCCCGGGGCGGTGGCAGAGACGCCAGGCTCACGCATAGAGCCTCCGGATGCAGCGCAGCAGGAGGTACAGGTGGCGCTTAGAGCTTCGCAGGGCGGTTACGTGGCCGTCTCCTTGCAGGTGAGCTGGGGACCCACGTGCTGCCACCAGGGAGGGCTCAGGACATGGGGGCGACACCAGACGAATAATTGTCATCGATAACCATCTGTGACACTGTGGATCCTGCAGATGCAAATTGTGGAATTTGTGTGACCGGGAGACTTCCATTGGTTTCGGCTGGTCCACCGATTAACCGATGAAGGTCCAGGTGTCGTGCACTGGGTCCAATGTGGGCACCAACCCGTTGCGTCAAGCGGCCACGAAGGCGATGGCGGCGGTTTCGGCGGCGGTCGGCCACTCCGACCGGTGATTCAAGCGGGAATTTGTCCGCCGCCCCATTGTACCGGACGAAGTAGCCATTGCGGAATTGCACATTCATTTTATACTTCCATCGGCCCTGTCATTCCCCCTTGTTCTTCCGGTATGACACCCGCTCTGTGATGTAGGCGCGGATCAGCCGGCCTGGGATCTTGAGGTGCTGCTGCTCCACGTGCATGGCCACCATCGAGTAGGTCGCATGCTTCATTGTCTGGGCCGTGTCGTGCCTGGTCTTCCCGGATTCTTGCCACTGGGCGATTATTGCCCCGCAGTCGAACTTCATGTTGTTGCGGCCTTCCACCACAAGGGAGTGACAACGGATTGCGCGGGCTCCATTCTGCTGACACCATTTCGCTCGGGTGTCAGACACCTTTGCACAATTATGATGGCACCTTTGTAATGTTGCGATGAGAGGGCCGGAGAGCTAAAATGCATTCCTGAATCAACTTTCGCTCTTGCTGCGCGTGAGAATTTATTTCTTTAACAAATGCAAACCAGGGTGCCTTTTGGCAATGAGATGTGCAGCGCTCATCAGAGGTGAGAGGGGTGTCTAAAGGAAACCTGTAAGTCGCCCATAACTGCTCTGGGAATTCCGCTCGATGCACTGCCGTCTTCCCTCGCATTGGAGTCAGCATAGGACTCGGGAGATGGGTGCCTGCAGATGTGCGACGCTGACGACATCGCCCATTGTGCCAGTCAAACACTGACATCGGTGATACAGGCGAAAAGCCTTATTCTCATAGTCTCGTACAATCATATCCCAAACCTGTTTGCTATGATGCAGGTTCCAGGGTCACTCCAACGTGCAGGCAGCGATTTCGTGATGATTTCAAGAACAAATTCAGGTGATGCTAGCATGCCTTAAAACAGATGCTTCCGTGGAAATCCCTTTAGACTGCATGTAACAACATATTCTCTTTGCAGCGGATTCGTATCCATTACGATCGTTGCGGACATTGCAAAGTGAGCTGAAAGGCACCTGCATGATGGCATGTGTTTCATGTAGAACGTATAAATGTGCGGCTACGTGTGGTGACTTGATTCAAAATGTACTTTGTTTGCCAATATCAGGTGCTGGCCAGCAGGAAATAGACGGCGTAGCAGACATAAAGCACTCAGACATAAGCGTGGAGCTTTGCAGTTTGGCCTTGAATGGGGTGTTCGACTCCACGTTTGGAAACGCAAAGCGCTTAGGGGCACTCGCGCGATGCATTGACCAAACACTAGATGACTCGGAAGCTACTGTATGATGGTTGTCTACTGTGTGTGACGAACGATGCAACGCACGTTTGGTCGATCGTATGATCGCACCGTACGATTAGCCATAGTTTGGATGCCGTAGCATCGGTTTCGATGTCAGGTATAGTAATAAGGTGTCGGGGTACGGTGATAGAAAAAAGCGTTACTTATATACAACAAGCGAAATGTCAACGTTGCATGTGCACTGTAAGATGGACTCCCTAAAAGTATGGCACCTGTGTGTGAGCTCGGACTCGTGCGGAAATTGCTTCCTCTTCTGCTCGGTACTCCACAGATTGAACACTTGCTGGAGGACGTGTCTTCGCATATCGTATTGGCCGGTAGCTTAGATATAGCTGTTGCGCTTTTAATTCGGGACTGTCCTGCCAGATGCTACCAACGGACAGGCCTCCCCGAAGCACCATTCCCACCGAAGCCGAGTAGGTGTTACTTCAATTTAGTTCGGTACCTAGCTTCCGGTCACCACCTTAGATGGTGCGCTTGATGCGACACCCTGACCGATTCAGCTGTCGCTTCCTGAAGGCCATATGGCCGTCACCGGGCCGACCGAACCTAAAATCCAAAACCATATATGGGCTGGTTAGCTTGCTTCTCTCAATCATACGTATGATCGTCTATCCTGGGTTCTGCCAATCGCTGTTCACGATTATTCGTGCGATCTCAAAATACGACATATTCGCGCGATTATTCGTCGATTGTTGGGCATAGTGTGAGACTGCGAGTGAGAGCACTTTGACCAGCCCCGACCGGGCGAGTTATTCACTCGTGTCGGACGAGTTCTGAAGGATTAATCATGAATGGATGCTCTCATCCTTCTCGACACCTCGTGCCACATCTGCCGCACGCTCTCATATATTGTGAAAAATGAGCGCATACGACCTTGTCGTGCAAAAATCACGAATGCGTAATGATGCTTCAGTGAGATACAGTTGTTATACCTACCTACTCTGGGGTTTGAGATATGTATATTTGACTTAGACATACATCGGTACGTCCTTGAATCGGTGAGGAGTCTTATGTGATACTTCCTCGCTTTCATCAGTGTATAATAGTGTACCATTTTAGTACTCCAGTGTTTTACTAGTTCATTTTTCATTATTCATTCATTTTTACCAGTTACCAGTTCATTCAGTGCACCAATATTAAGAACAATCGCAATTATTCGGCAACCTCCAAAATACGAGTATTCTGCACGATTTGCACGATTGGCCGGACCCAGAGTTTATCCAATTTGCATACACCCCAATGTTTTGTCAGCCGGTATATTCGGGAAAGATAATAAACCATACCGGGGGGCTCGTCATGCTTTCGTGGAGCGGGAATGCATATGATGATCATATGGCAACACAACCCAAACAATTGACTACAATTATCGTGTATCAAGTATCGAGTATGCATACTCGCCGATGTTTGCGTGCTCTCGTATCGACGGACGATGTGGATACTTCTTGCCAAACGTAGATTGAAGCTTAGATCCAAAGGGAGGGATGCGCGAGCAGCCGCGGGGCGGGTGTCCGATCTGATGGCGTGCGTTAAGATATGTACGGGGGGGAAGGGTGGTGTTTAAGCAACCCGGTGTTGAGGTAAGAATATCAGGGTGTAGCTGCCGGCCCTGAAATGCCCATACACACTCTCTCCCCCATGCAGGGGGAACCTACATAAGATGAGCTGCGTCACCCAAGGGGGGATTTAAACGATTACGATACCGACTGAGATGCGCGTAATGAGTTAATACCCTTACATAAATAGATCCGATATACCTACATTGCCGCCCCAATGATGGCCTGACCCAAGTTTTTATCCCCCCTATAGGGGGAGTGGATCCTCCTTTTCTTACACCTCGCCCTGAGGTGCCAAGTCAGCATGCATGCATCATTCCGAGTTTGATCTCGATAATAAAAGCACTTTGTATTTTCTACCGTATCCAGGGCTAATATTCGAGATATGTTTTGTTTTGTTATCGAAAAATTTGTACGCTACATTGTTTTATCGACACGCGATATGATATACGACTCTAGGGCGTATCGATACGATATGCTCACTCAAAAACTGGTAACGATACGATACGACAAGTCAAATTTGTTATCGATACGATACAGCATTTTTTTACAATAAGTCATTTATATCGATATCTCGAAACTTCCCGCGGATAATACACTATTATATACTAGTAGATAGTATGACAGCGAAGGTACAAAAACTAGCATAAAGTGAGGTACAAACTAGGTTCTCAATAGGCTACCAAGAACCGACTTCGTATCCAAAGCCTTTCGGGCCGACGATACGCCACGATGGCTTCCTGAATCGTGTGCCCTCGGCGGCTTTGATCTTACAGACCTGGTATGTGGTGCCGTCACTGCCATGCGGGATTGCACGAAGTTTGCGTAGGTTTTTTGTCCCCTTTCCTCGCGAGCTCGCAAGCTTTTTGCTGCGGCGTTGATAACGTTCCATGTCGTCTTGACGCGACGAGCCCTTCGGGGCGTGCTGTGCGGATGGTCGGGGAGTAGCCCCTTATTGTGTTTTCACCTGTATGCACGTGTCACAGTAATTGGGTTACGACACTCCTAGGATATGGTCCTTACTATCGGCGTAAATATTTTATTATCAATATTTTGATAACGTGATATACTGATTTTCGGAGCCTCATCGTAGACCCTCCATGTTAGTGAATGCCGATGATAACAATACATCGCTCAAAACTCGTCAACGTTTACACATTTTTTTTGAAAATATCCCCAAATATTGGGTATCCCTTTATGCGAACATGTCGCAAGTATGGGAAATTGGGCTTGTTACATTTGCTGGATTTGGCACAGTGACACCTAAAATATGTCACCTGCCTCATCCTAGAGTAGTCTGGGTGACCGTCACTCGTAGGCCGAAACCTAATCCCTGAACTTAAAGTCAGGTATCTGTTTATCTCTTTTATCTTATCAATCCGACCGTTCTGATATCGAAACCCTATATTGGGGTATAACGACAAATAGATATATATCGGCCCTGTATATCTAGCAGGTTTTGGCTCGCACCATCGCTTTTGCACTGCTTCTACTATGAGTGGCTAAACGCCGACGCTTGGGATGGAGTGAGCGGTCGCTAGGGAGGCACACGCGGTTCAGTGGTATGGCCTAGGCAGCTTGGTTGATTGAGCGGCTTCGCGGACGGTGCACTTGGGCATTTTACGAGTTGATTTTACGTTGGCTGGATTTTGCCGTACTTCCGGTCGATATCACACCGTTTGCGGTACCCGGGAATCCTTTAAGTCCACACGACTTCATCGAGTTCTTCGTCCTTATCCGCAAGTTTACGCTCTCGACGACCACCGCCTCTTGGCCGCCACCACCGCGACCGCTTCCCGATCACACCCGCTTGCTCCACCCCTACTGTCATTTCATCATGGTTACCACCAGATCAACTTCGAGCGCTCCTCTGCGGAGGAGGAATCTAGCGACCATTTTCGACCAAGCTGCTGCCCGACATGCGGCCACTCCAGGGACTCCGACGGCGACCGTCCCTCCAGCGTCTGGACCCCCTGCGGCATTCGTGGCAGCTGTCCGTACTCTGATCCGCACCAGGCACGACGAGAAGGCCGCCAAATTTGTCGCCAAGAAGTGCTTCGGTATGAAGGACGAGCGATTCCATGGCAACGAGAAAAACGTGCACGTCATCTTTACCCGCATGGTGTCTGCTCTTCGCGAAGCTTTCGTGGCCGAGGACGAGCAGCTGGACGACCTCTTTGTACTCGACGACGCCGGCATCACGGTGCGAGAGGAGAGCAATCAGCTCCTCTTCTCCACCCTTGAGCTCCTCGTGCATCCTTCCAGTCCAGCTTCGGACTGGTTGGAGAGCTCTGCTCAGACGTTTCCCGCGGATGGGAAACGTGTTCTGCTCGAGTTTGCGCGTAAACTGCTTCATGCCGACGCACCCTTTCAGGGGACGTCGGACTTGCTGGCAGTTGAGCTGGGCTACGGCATGGACCCCAACGACTCGATCATGGACTTCAACGCCGCGCTCGCCGCCGCAAAGCGCAAGAACACCCTGGACGAGGACGACGTCAAAGGACAATTCATTCAGGCCATGGACGCCGACTACTACAGGCCTGTGGTGTCGCGGCTCCTGCTGCACGACCAGCGGGCGGCGGTGTCCCTGTTGACCATTCAGCAGTGGGCCCGCGAGTGTCATGCGGCTCACGTGCGGGCTGGCACGGCTTCGCCGAAGTCGGTTGCGGTTGGCAGCCACATGTTGCCTGCGAGGTTTGGCGACCCGCCGAGCGGACACACTTCCGCGGACGCCGACGTGATGGAGATCCTCCTCGCGTTACGCAAGGAGGTGCGCGTTCTCTCCGACAAGGTCAACGGGAAGGGCTTCACTCCCCGCGCGGAAAAGCCTCACAACCCACGCACGGGGTTGAAGTACCGCTTCGCGGCCTCTCCGCTCCCGGAGGGGAATTATTCGCAGGGGAATTCGAAGCTTGTCGCGTTTCATCGTGGGACTGGACAGGCAATCCCGCTTTGCCAGCACTCGACGCGCACGTCGGCGCAAGCTAGGCATTGGCACCGCGACTGCCCGCACGGCGGTCCGCGTGCGGAGAAGACAACTGCTGGGGCGCATTCTTTCGCGGTTCAGGAGGTGGAGGGCGACTTCTACGCCGTTGCCTTCCAGCACGCCATCGACAACAACGACACCGACCGCTTCGACGCGCTATGCTTCTTGGCGGGCGGCAAGCCCGTAATGCTCGAGGATCTCTCCGCCGCCTCCTTCTGTGTGGACGACACCGTTGAGACTCACGCCATCGACGAGTATCTGGAGTGCTGCCAACCCGCTGACACCCGCTTCGGGGTCTGCGCGGTTGGTGGTGCCATGCACGTCAACAACTTCCAAGTCCACGACAAGATCCCGGACGACGCTCTGGACGTGCCGCCACCGCCGGCGCCGCCTGCCGCTCCGCAGTCGGTGGTGTCCGACGAGGGCATGTACCCCGTCAGCGCGCTGCACGCCCACGAGCCAGACACGTCCTTCATGGACAAGTTCGCGGTGCGGCTTGAACTCACTGACCCTAACCCGCCTCTCGCGATGCATTGCATGGGGCCCGTGGCACCCGTTGATTCAGTTTCGGTGACGGAGGAAGAGTCCGAGGATGACGACGAGGGTGATCCGCCGCCGCGGCAGGCTCTTGGCTGCGGCAGACCGCCGTTGGGCTTTGGGTACTCTGCCCTCGTGTCTCTCGCAGTCTGCCTGATGCTTGTGATTTGTGCGACTGCCGCGCCTTCAAGTGCTTGCTCCGCGCCAACATCTTCGGCGACAGGGTGCATCGGCGACGAGGTCGGTGGTGCTGGTGAGCTGACGCCCACCGCCATCCCGCCGGATCTCTACTGGCAGCCGGAGGGCTGGTACCACGGCTGGTACCGTACTACGTACGGGTACGGGTGGACGTGGCTCCCAGGCCCCCCGCAACCGCCTGAGGCAGCTCCGATTATTACTGCGCCGCCCTCGCCGGGTGGTGCTCCGCCATCGCCGGACTACGAGCCACCCGCCTGGGACGGTGGAGACGGGGATGAACTCTCTTCCTCGATTCGGCACAGGACCGGACCGGCTGCACCCGGTGTGACTGCCTGCGGCAACATCGGCGCTCCTTCAATTCTCTCAATTTGCTCTACGCATGATTTAACGAACAGCGGTACCAGCTCTCCTGGGCGCTGTGACAGTGGTACCGGCTCTCCCGGGCGCTGTGGAAGTGGCTAGTGCTGACGTGATTGAGATTAACCTGCCTTCAGTTTGAGATGCTGTAGGTGCAGGTCGCCCCAAGATGGGCTCTGTTTCGGGTTTTCAGTGTATCGGAATTCGGCAGTAGAAAGTAGTAGCACAGCTGCTGCACTGCCTGTTCGGGAGAGGGGGCCTGGCCAGTATGAGCACAGTGCCTCCTGACCCACTAGCACTGACTTTTCTGCCTCTCGGTAGGCATTTATTTGCTGTTTCGGCTACCTAGTTTGGTCCCCACACTAGGTGGTGTGCTGGATTTGGCACAGTGACACCTAAAATATGTCACCTGCCTCATCCTAGAGTAGTCTGGGTGACCGTCACTCGTAGGCCGAAACCTAATCCCTGAACTTAAAGTCAGGTATCTGTTTATCTCTTTTATCTTATCAATCCGACCGTTCTGATATCGAAACCCTATATTGGGGTATAACGACAAATAGATATATATCGGCCCTGTATATCTAGCAACATTCAATACACCCAATCATTCGTAACACGTGCTCGATTCGCGGATCAATAGTGGAATTTTGATCGGCCAACCGATCGAAAATGAGGCAAAATCATGTTGGTGCTCTATCGTTTCGCGACATCGTGATATGTGGTTGTAATTTATGTTATTGATGCAAGAAATTTGGGACCTTGTGTTGATGTGAGCTCGACTTGAAACGAATGGGTTCGTTGTGTTCTCTCAACAAGCAGTGCGCACACTGATTTTGGTATATGTGTGGGGGGGCATGGGTTGTAGGATCAACGGAGCTTGCAGGCATGGCTGCATAAGCAAAGCCTTCTATCGGCCATTAAATGATGCGAAAGATAGGGATTTATACATATATATACTAGGCACTGTCGATCTCAAATTGGAGATCTCCACTTGGCCATCCGATCATTCAATGATATCATCATTCGTTATTACAAATAGGGACAGGGTACGGGCGCTGGGAACTTATGACTGTAAGGGTCGGTGGTCTAGGCGCTGTCGATCACAAATATGCGATCTCCACTAGGCGTCGATATTTTTCGACAGCCCGATTAATTACCATTCCGTCCGACGTGGCGCGCCGCGATGCTCGTATTTTTTTTTTGTCGGACGTTACATTTTAGTGCAGTCGTGGCAGCCGAGGTTCCATCCGGTAATCATCGATTGAATGTAATCCCGGCGTTGTGGTGCTCGCATTCCGAACATGCGAATCTATCTGATTTCCGAACATCGCGTCGGCCATGCGATGTTTAAATAAATTTCGCCATTACACTATCTGACCGTAGGATCATGTGCGCGACAGTGCTTCGCTTTATATTTTGCTTCCCAACATGCCATGCCATAACGCGTGGGTGGCGTCGCGTCAAATGTACGCGACTGCAGTGGCACTGTCATCGTTAGCGTTTGGCGATCGTGAGATCGAAAAATCGACTGCGTCGCCCGTTGGGATTCGAGCTTTGCTGCTGTTGCTACTGCTGCTGCTGATTAAAGTAAGTAAGGTAATTTTGCCTTGCATGGAGATCATAAGGGTCGGTGGTTATATATAACAACTTGCAGCGCTAGCATGAGATAGTACGACGTCTTGTCATTGATTTGTCATCTCGTAGTACCTAGCACGAGCCATTTTGCACCATACACGGATGATGGTGTATGTGTGGGGAGGCATGGGTTGTAGGATCAGCGGAGCTTGCAGGCATGGCTGCATAAGTAGAGCCTTCTATCTGCCATTAAAGAATGCGAAAGATAGGTATAATAAATATATATACAGCAGCTTGCAGCGCTAGCATGAGATAAAAAGAAGTCTTGTCATCGATTTGTCATCTCGTTGTACCTAGCAAGAGTCATTTTGCACCATGAACAAAATTTATCGAAATTTAATTTACTCCCCTAGTTACATCTGATCTCGTATTGCCCACCGGAGTCACCACCAGATTTAGTGAGAGTTCGAATCCACTTAATGGCCTTGTAACCCCCTTTTTCCCAAACCTGCGTGATACAAGAAGGATAGTGAAGCACGACACAAGGAGATACAATGTGCGATAGTCAAGGAGGACACGGCGATTGAGCGGGGAAATGCGCCAGATGGTTCTCAACTTGACAAGGGTTCCGTCTCACCTTCAGGAAGCGGACTCGCAGACCTGAGGCAGTGATCATCGGAACCTGAAGAAACAGAGAGCAGTGCACGAAGATAACTGATGGCAGTGAAGAAAAAACAGTGGATGCACTCTTTCACTCGAAATTCACAAGATGGTTCGCAGTGAGGTGAGGAGAACAGGACCTGAAACTCAAGGTTGATAGGAGGGCGTGACCAAGCTTTCTTCTCGCCCGTGGTGGACACTAGCTCAACCTCAGCTTCCAAGTGTAGCTCTTTCTTCCCAGCACAGCGCTTGATCTACAAAGCGCACACTATCATCATGATTTAAGTCCACTCATAATTGAAGCTCAGCTCTAATATCTACCTTTCAAAATAAGAGGCGTGTTACCTTCCACACAAGGCAGTTTTGGGCTGCATCGTATTTCGCCTTTCCACCTCCTCTGACCTGTCCCATAAATCGTGGTTTGCTTCAAGCTCAGAAGTGTTCCAATAAATAGAAAAGGGACTAACAAGGAAAAAACTGAGCCCGAATACAATATGCAAACTCACCTGGATATTTGCTTTCACAGTGTGTTTTGGAACAGGGATTCGCACAATGACTCCGAGAGCATGATATTTTGGCTCAAAGGCACTCTTCAACTTGACGTTCACCTCAAGTCGCGTCCTACCCAGTTCCTGAAGAACACAGTTTGAATATTAGTGTTTGCGCTTGCAGGAAATCAGGTGGGTGCAAAGAGGCAGTGAAGGCGGCCGTGGCGCAAGGTAGTGTATGAAGATACAACAACAAGAGAAGAGAGTTGAGGGAGCTTAGGTGGGCGAGGGTCACCTTGATGATAGGAAGCACTCGGAATGGTAGATGAACCCCTTCCGTGATGCGGTACCTCATCAACTCAAACTCGCCATCGGGTGGCACAAAGCTTACTGTCTTATCAGTTGAAAAGCGTCCAAGATTCACGCACTGATGAAAGGTCACGTCATCCAGCTCAATTATTTTATTATCGTTCCTGTTTGAGAAAGTGCAAAGTTTTCAGCAGCGATAAGTACAAGGTTCCACCAACCAACGAAGGGAAATCAAGGCTTACTTGGCGACCAGACAAAGTGGATTTCAACGAAATACTTGGCAATAGTCAGCAAGGATCCGAGGAGAGTTGGAAGCACCTCGCGCCACCTTCTTTTTCAACCGTCAGCTTGTCGTTAAGCCCAAGCTTCAAGTCAGGCATACCTTCAACACGAAGTGCCACAGTTTGTGAGAGCAGCCTTTCTGGCAAAAACAGAGAGAGTATACATATATACTTGTGTATACTGTTGGGGCCAACACAACCTACAACAACATTCAGGGTGCTGATTGTGCTAGGACAGGAAGATCCACTGTCTACAGGGTTGAGCGAATAAAATGGAGTTTCGCGAAGGAGGGGGGGAGTCCCAAAAAGCTACTCTTTTAGATCCCAGGAAGACAGATACAATACCAGAGAGGAAGCACTTCATAAGAATTTTGCCGGCACAGTCACTACGCAGCACCGTGCCTGTAACGAAATCTGTCGCTTGTCAGCAGCCAGTAAGTAGACCCTCTCACAATGAACTTTGCATTACACTTCATAGCTCGAACTGCTGGCTGACAGGAAGTCTCTTGCTCCGAACCATCCGGTCACCTTTAGCTGACATCAAAAGGTTTACATTTTCGACGATGTCCAGATACACTTGGTTTTTCTTATAATAGATGCCCTCTCTCCGGTGTCCGACCGCACCGGTGACCTGATCGCCAACAAAGGGATACGACTCCATCAGCCCTCTACGTCGTTTGAGAGAATGAGACGTGGGAAAACCATCTTTAGGGAGGCAATAAATCAGGACTCCTATGAAAAAAGCTATGAGCAACCGAGGATAAGGAGAAGCGAACACGCCTGCAACGTAGCCTTGTTATCAACGACCTCTGCTCCCTGAGGCACTTATCACAAATGTTTAGTTCACGGAATCTTTCCCTGCTCTGTCCCGCATAATACGAGCAAGCAAAGAAAGTGGCCGGAATTCGAACGCAGGGGAGGGACCTTGTCCGCAGATTCTGACTTCACTCCTTGCTGTGTTATGTAGAGTTTCAAGATCTCGGGCGTCAGTATTTGTGGATATCCGAAATCCATGATCTCTGTTCGAATAAAATAGCATAAACGACAGCTAAGCCATCTCAAATTCACGTTTCGGTCGAAAGCATCAGACACGGCGTGTAGAGGATAAGTTGTTACCCTTTTATTTCTGAAACCTAGAAACGTTTCAAACAGGACGCGTACCGTCCAGAAGCTCGTAGATGAGTACGAAATTGTTGCGCAAAGATTCTTCCATAAACTCGCCGAAATACGACTTGAAGAGCGTGATAAGCTGTGCACACTCGGTTTCCCATCAGAAAGACTGGAAAGAGCTGAGTTGGAAAGAGTTGAGTCTAGGCCAAAACTGGTTGAGTAGTACCTCGTTCAAGAACTTGAAGGCAAGAGCAGCGTTCGCGTTGCTTTTGGTGACAGCGAGGACATAAACATTATTCTGAAAAGCAACTTCGGAAAGTCAGTCGGGCAATAAAGAGTGGAGAAAATATTAACACGGCAGCATACAAAGTGCAGGCACGATGCACAGGGTTCTAAGTTGGTGGCAGGGGAGAGGGAGAGCTCATACATAGCGAGTATACACAAACGAGCAGGATCCCAGATATCGGACAGGTGTCCCCGTTTGCTCTTTACTCTGAAGGATTTGGGTTCGAAAGGCATCCGCGAGATTGCGCCTGCGGTAAGAAACGCAGGACAAGGTAACGTCTGCCACAAAACACTGGGTTTTCCATACATACCTTCAAGGCAACAAAACAAATAAACAAACTGCTTTGACAAACAGTAAAACAGATTATACTACGTAAAACCTATTTCGCCCAGTCGTCATTGATAATCTTGAAAAGTGTGTGCTCATGTGTAGATATGACAGTGCAAAGAAACAACACAGAAGGGAAAATACCCAACATCATCTCGATACATCCGGTGCACGATGATTTCTCCACGGAGATTCAAAAAATAAATAGCGCTTGCTGCAACGTGTGCCATAGTTTGAGTTCTATGTTCAGTACAGCAAGTGGAATCTGATGCTATCAATATTATGTTTCCAATCAGGTAGAATGCACAAAATCTTCAGAAAGATTACACGTTCCGTAGCATGATCCCGAAAACTTGTTGAAATATGACTCGATGTGAGCCACAACGCTCAATCCTGAACGTGAAGTACAGACCAACAGCGATACTCGGTTCAACAGTCTCACACAAGACGACGAGAGAAGATACTACATAATGTGACACTAATAACATTAAACATATGATACTTCATACAGATTGTGATACTTGATACTCATACTGGAGCCAGACTGGAGCTATCGACTGCGATTTCCCGACTATCGACCAGCGCAGGGCACCAGCAGCAACAGTCCAACGGCCATACAGTAGCCCATACGATAGCCGCTATCCTATGGAGAGCCGATAGGATAGCGGATAGGCATAGCCAGCCCAGAGCAAGCCTGGGATCTCCGATCGCACCCTCGCCTGGCCACCACACCCCTTGATTCGCATTAGAGTACGAAGTATGTATAAGCGGTCATATGGGAAAGTGACACGAATTTTGGCAACGGAGCCGCGGGATCAGAAATTCAGTAAGGGTTTAGGGTTTTAGGGTTTTAGGGTTTAGGTCTCTGGAACCCGAGTCTCCGGACCGAAATAGCGAGAATATTACTTAGGGTTTGTAACGCAGATTGAGCTTATGGGCGTCCGGAGACTCTGGAAGTACTTGTCAGGGGGGGTCTTCCGAATCCCCTAACATTTGTATGGTGGCAGCAGGGGGTTATATAATGCAGGTTTACTGCTTGACGCATGTCCGGGAGATGCCTGGAACTCCTAGTACAAGAGATACCAGTGTCAAAATCACCAGTTGGCCAGCGAAACAGGGTATCTGCAGTTTCAAACATAAAGTAAATGTAAAATGTCATAACTTTTTCATTTCAAGGTTATTTCTTGTGAAAGAGGCGGCGAATCCCATGAACATCTTGCCCCTAGTTCATTACAACGTGTCACATGCCATGAAAGGTACTTAACTCCCATGCTAGAATGTTTGCCTCTTCCGGCAGACAGATTCGATCGATTTACACCCCAATAAACGCGTATTTGGACCCCTTAGACACCCCCTGCCAAGGCATTCAAAAGCTCAAATTGTAGCTAATGATGCCAATAAGAACTTGGCTGCAAGCACGAACACGCATGGCTTGATATGTATCTTACAAAGTGACGGTGTAGCCAACCATACCGTGGAAACTCCAAATGCCATTCTAGCATAGGAGTTAATGACATGTTGCTATTAGCCGTCAATATAAGAGAGGTCCCGTCTTTCTCTATAGGTGCTTTACCGCTATCAATATGATATGCTATTTGCGATATAGTGCAAGCTTACATTCCAAATATATATACTAAATACATAGCATTTTCCATTAACGCCTCTTCCTCTGGCCAGGCTCTAGTGATGAATGCGATGAGCGTTGAGGTCTCTTCATACCACTGCCACGTTTCTCTTGTGCCTCTGTCAAAACAAGTCCACTTGGTGCCGAGCAAATGTCACACATCTTGCAACCTCGTGACACTTTGATTTTGTCGCCAAAGTGATCCAGTAACATTTGGTGTCTACAATCTTTGATGTTGAAACAATAATTGCCCATCTCTTTGAGTTTGCTTCGTTACGATTCTTGATTTTTTGTATTCTTTTGAAACACGATTTTGATATTTTGCAAGTTCTTTGGTGAGAACAACAACATGCAGTTAGCCCGCTCGCCATCTCTTCCTGCTCTACCAATTTCTTGAACATGTGCCTCGATAGATTGTGGCATCGTGTGGCGTACAATCCACCTGACGTATGCTTTGTCTACACCCATGCCAAAGGCATTGGTCGCCACTACTAGTCGGATTTTTCCTGTCATAAAGTCTTTGTACACTTGTGAACGATCGGAAGATATCATTCCTCCGTAATAGTGTGCCGTCGTGATTAAAACACTGCTGAAATCTGTATAGGCAGCCCTGATTGGGAGTCCCGGTCAGGCCTTGCCCCTGGCCCATATTTTTCCTAAATTCACCTATATTTTTTTTTGAAATTTTTCCAGGAAGCACCTATATTTTTCCTCCCATTTTGAGAAGGCACCTATATTTTTCCTAAATTTTTTTTTGCTCTAAAATGAAGAATACGCTCTGACCCTGAAGCTCATGATGGAGATGTTCGAACTCCAAGCTCTCGATCTTCGGAACATACTGGCGCAAGTGCTCAGAGCCAGTCAGCTTGATGTCAGCGCGCTCCAAAAGTGGACGTAAATAATCACCCTTAGATATAGGCACCCCAGCAAATAACAGACTCTCAGTCACACGATACCGGTATAGATGAACCTCTGGTTCCAAGCCGGCAGTCGCCTCGTCGTTGTGCTCCGTAAAGTACTCGGTCAAAACATCGGTGATGTGCGCGTCATCTTGACGCTGCTGAACATACTTGTCCTTGGCGAGGGAGTGCTTGGCGCTGGAGACATGGGTCTTCACAGATTGCTTGAGGAGGGACAACTCCTCCTTGCAGCACGAGCAAAATAACTTCCCACCCGAGATGCGCAAACAATGGTTGGGGAACTCCTTCAATCTTTGAGAAGGCTGAATCTTCGGCTCCTTCGTGATGCGGATACCCCCTCCTGCACGCTTTGTGCCACTAGGGGGTTTTTTCCTAATAGTTCTATCTCTTTCATGCGCAGCCAGAGCTGGGCCCTCAGTATTTCCGCTGGCTAGATGAGGACCACGCTTTCGCTTGAACTGGTCGAACGCGTTGGTGAGGGGCTGGGCTGAGGTCTTTGGTCTTCCTGGTGTGATCGTGTGAAGGTTTGGAGGCGGAGAAAGAGGTTTAGAGGTTTGAGCAGTCAGATCGCCGATGACAAATCGCAGTTTGGCGGGGTATTCTCAATTTACAGCGCCTATATTTTTCAAAATTTCCCCAGTGTTAAGGGGAAAATGACCGAACGGTGATATCGCTTTTAAATTTTCCCTACGAAGCACCTATATTTTTCAAAATTTTGACATTTTTTTTGGCCAAAATTCTGACCTATATTTTGAATAAAATTTTTAAAAATTCTGGCCAGGCCCAAGTCAGGCCCCTATGACAGATCCCTAGGACCAACACTGGACTGCTGACTGATATGTAGGTTCGTACGGTGACACACGCCGTGTCACAGGTAGGCTAGACTCCGAGACCGTCCGAGACCGTTCCGGGTATATCTAGCTTAGGGTTTATTTATCTTATACAGTTTATCCACACGAGTATGGGACTTTCTGATATCTAGTGTACTTGGATATTCCGGTAGGTCGTGGCCCCATCCAAGCTTTTATACCACTTGCTATCTCGGCCATGATTGGCTAAGCAGCCGCTTGAAGAGGTGGTGCGCACTTGCGCGTTTGGGTGCGACTAGGATTTAAGACATGACTTTACGGTAGACGTCTCTTGCGGTTGCGAGTCATGGGCACCGCGCGTTGCTATTGCTCGGTTTTGGCAATGTTCATTTACGTGACTTTACCTGCCCTGATCCCGCTGGTTTACGTATTTTGGGCTGGTGCTCCGGACACCTTCGACCACATCGACATTTGCAAGTGCCCCACGCTCTTTTCGCCGCTCCGCGCGTTCTGCCGTTACGTATTCCCTCCATTTCCGCCACAACACCCAAACGTGCTACCGCGCATCATCGTTTCTCTGGCTTTCAGGAGTATGGCGACATCTACAAGAGCTCGTAAACGCCTATTGAGGGACTCCGACTTGGACGCCTCAATACGGCTTCTGGATGCGGTTCGGGACACTCCGACCGCTAGCACCCCGCCTGTGATGCCCCCTTCTACTTCCAGCAACACCGACGTTGCTGTCGCGTTGCGGAAGCACCTGGTCGACCAACATGCCACGGTTGACGCGGTGTACAAGGGGCGCTCCTGAAAATTTCAGGATTTGACCACGGATGTGGCCGCGCAGCAGCGCAGACGGCGCTAAAACCGCTCCTGAAAATTTCAGGATTTGACCACGGATGTGGCCCGCAGCAGCGCGGACGGCGCTAAAACCGCTCCTGAAATTTTCAGGATTTGACCACGGATGTGGCCCGTAGCAGCGCAGACGGCGCTAAAACCGCTCCTGAAATTTTCAGGATTTGACCACGGATGTGGCCCGCAGCAGCGCAGACGGCGCTAAAACCGCTCCTGAAAATTTCAGGATTTGACCACGGATGTGGCCCGCAGCAGCGCAGACGGCGCTAAAACCGCTCCTGAAAATTTCAGGATTTGACCACGAGTGTTGTTAGGGCTGATATGCGAGCCCACAAATATTATACAGTATATCAAATAAACACTGTGCTGTTGAACGGCACACACAAGTGTAACAGTCAAGCGGGTTGTGAGTTGCAGTCTCTGAATAAAGAACTGCTGAAGCACAACGCTTCCTCCCTTTGTACCATACGTCTCCCATCATCTTAGATGGTACCGCCATTGGGTTGTGAACCCGAGACGTAGGTTGAACGACCCGTATTGTAATAACGACTAGTTCGTTCATACTGTGCATGCGTGTTCCGCACATGCTTAAAGCAAGATGGTTCTTGTTTGTATTCAAGATGTATCTTTGCTTTGCCATCTTCGAGTTCGACGTACGAACTCTCGATGACAGGGATGACAGATGATGTGACATTATCATCTGGCGACATGTACAGTCATCGTCGACCGTACTGACGACTGTCATAATAATATATGACACGACTCGACATGTACAGTCATGGTCGACCGTACTGACGACTGTCATAATAATATATGACACGACATGACATGACATGGTATGACATGTCTGACAGGTATGACACGTATGACATGTATGACACATATGTCATCGGTCATGACCCTGACAGATCTCCCCTCTTAAAAGAGTTGTGACCTCACAACGGGCATACCTTTGTATATGTCTATGATGTCTTTGTTGTTGTCGCTTCTTGCTGGTACCAGTCTTCTTACACCGATTTGAGGCGCCCCTCATGGTGTTTCACCTTAGGCATTTAGCCCTACAGTTCTTAGGATGTAGCCCCCATGAATTGCGTATCGTTTTTCAGAGTGACGTTTCAAGGTATCTTCCGAGGTTTACGTTACGGATAGATATTTGCGCTTGCCGTACATATCGACGCCTTTGCGAACGATGATCGACGATTTAACGAACGATTCTCGGCATTTTATAATGCATCCACCTCTTCCTCCCTTCAGAGAGCTTACTCCCCCGAAGTTCACAGAAATACTATGGAGAGCCCCTTCCGAATATTTCGAAATTACGGCTTGTTTTTAATGCAGCGGAGGAGGCCCTGCTTACGAGATATCGGAGGGTCTTTATAAGTCCACTTTAAATCCTCACCCGTCTGCCAAACTCCTTTTTTCGGTCCGGTACGCGCGCTTTGACGAACATCTATCGCGATGAGTGAGAATGGATTCGCCACGTACTAATGTGAAATTTATTTAGTTATGTTTGTCAAGCACAACTTTAGGATCACAACTCCGTCTACCTCAATCTCCGGTAGCTGCGGATGATTGGCCAAGAGTCCGATGACAAACCACGGCTGGCAAAGGTAGCATATAGCAGTTTTTATTTATCCACAGATATGATATCTCGCATGTGTGCGTATCTGTGCAAGGGTATGATTTTGAACAAGGCTCACTACACCTTTAGCAAGGAAGGATCAATTTCCCGCTTCTATGCAACATAATGATAAAACATTAAGAGCAAGGTTATATAGATGATCGACATGTATTAGTATATATTACAAGAAGTAAGGGTACGAGGCTTAATATAATGTTTAGCCTTCATAGGCAGCTATAATGTCTGCTGCATTGGTCAGCTCTGTGGCTTTGACCCAGGTGTCATGCTCAGGGCCGTAGCCTGCATATCGCACTAAATAGTATTTGACACCTCTAGTGAACTTATCCGAGAGTATATGTGATATCTCAAACAGTGGTTGCCCTTCTTCGGTGATCATCTGTGGCAGAGGCAAAGGTGCTTGGATCGAGTCATTGTACAGCTCTAATCTGGAAACAGGCTGTACCGGATGAATACGGATATCAAGATTTCCGAAATCTAACTCGTATGCACGTCCATGGCTAAGCACTTTGGAGATGGTGAATGGCCCAATATATGGCTGCTTAAAGTGTCTGCCTGCCTTTGTCAAACCAGTCCATTGAATAAACTCGGTCCGTAAAAGAACTTTCTGCCCAACTGCAAACTGCTTAGGCATGTGAGTCTTATTGAATCTGGCTTGGCTAATTTCTGCTGCTCGGGAAATGTTGTCTACCGCGTTGGCATGAACAGCCGAGTACTGGTCAAAATGATCTCGAATAGCTCTTTGTATTGGAACAGGAGCTTCTGGCGGAATAGTGATAACCAGGTCATGAGGCGAAAGTGGTTGCGCCATCGAGTCGAGATAAAATGGTGAATAACCAGTTGATGCAGAAACGGTATTGTTAATTGCAAACTCCACCAGAGGCAACTTGTCCTCCCACGAATTGGCTGAAGTATCATTGCAACAACACCTGAGGATGAAAAAAATACCATCTAATCAGTTTATAAACCAGAGGATGGTGAAATCGAATCTACTGAACCAGCGTGCTCCCTTAAGCTGCTCAAGAAGGGTATCATGGGGTGGCAACGGATATGTGTCCTTTATGGTGATATTGTTAAGGGCACGATAATCGCAACACATCCTCCACTTTCCCCCTGGCTTAGGAGCGAAGATGATTGGGCACCCATATGGTGATGATGATGGACGAAGGATACCCAACTCGACATATTTAATGATTTGCCGTTTGAGCTCCTCCATCATGGGTACTGGAATGGTACGTACTGGCTGTGATGGTGGCTTATGCCCAGGTTCAATGTTGATTCGATGATAACCACCTTCAAACCGTTCTGGCCTATGACCAGCTGGAAGATCCTCCTGGAATATGTCTGAAAAGTCTTCTCTCACTTGATCACGTGCTGCTGTGACCTCGGGGTCTTCCATAGTGGTGTCTGTGTCTGATGCTGCAAAGACCAGTTCACCGTCGACCTCTGAGAGAAAGAAGAGATAAGCTACGGCTTCTTCAGCCGAACCACTGGATCGAATGCGACGAAGGTGCTTCCTCATGGTGGTGGCGCTGACCAATTCCATTTCAGGAAGGTCATCTGAGTCTGGAGTCTGCTCAACTCTGGACAATACTGTGCGAATACTGGAGCCTGATGAATGCTTCCTAGTGATCGTCAGATTTTTGGTCTGAAAGTCAATGTGTGGATTCCTCCTCTCCAACCAATCTTGACCCAGAATGACAGTGAATGGTTTCATGTCAATGATGTAGAAATCTTCTGTATCCTTATACTTGCCCAGAGAAAATGTAGCCTTAGGAAGATAGGATGTGCATGGAAGTTGGCTTCCTCCAGCCAATCCCACTGAAAATGATGAAGAATCTGTGGGAGCTATACCAAGCTGAGCAGCGAACTGTCTGTCTATGAAAGACGATGTGGCTCCTGGATCTACCAAAATGTGAGTACTCTGTCCATATACTTTCCCTTTGTACAACAACAGCTTCTTCTGTGATTTCAGCTGTGCTGTTTGAGACTGCATCTGTGCGATGTGCTCTGAGGGATTGTCCATCTGCTGAAACTGTAATGTCAGACTGGAAAGGACTTCTTCTGAGATACTCTCAACCCGGCCACTTGCTTCAGTGGCATCTTCAGGCTGATCTACCCTCGGGGTGCTCTCAACACCGGTACCTGTGCAGTACCCTGAGAGTTTCCCTGAGGAGCTGGAGCTGATGGAACTGGATCTGGAGTTGCAACTGCTGCATTGATGCTGTGCTGACTCTTCAGTTCATTGACCAAGGTGTTGATCGAATTGACGAGTTTGCCAGACCCATCCTTAGCACCCTGATCTGCTGCTGCTGTCTCCGATTCGGGAAAGGATTCTGAGCTGGTGGCTTTCCCTTGATCTCTTTTCCATCATCGGTCTTGGTGGCATAACAATCCTTATCGATGTGACCAATACGACCACAACGATGGCAAGTCTTATTATTCTGTGATTTTCCTTTTCCTTTTCCTTTGCCCTTGCCTTTACCACCTTTTCCCTTGTTCCGATTCTGATTGGAGTTCTGGTTGCCACTCTGATTCCAATTCCGATTTCTGTTGGATCTGTCATATGGCTTCTGGCCACGTCCTCTGTCCTTATCCTTCTTGGCTGGACCTCCAGATGACTGCTCCTTCTGACCCCGATAGTGAAGGGTTTCTGATTGCTTTGAGTGAATGACGTAGTTCAAATCAAGCAATACCTGTGTGGTTTCTTGCCACGACAGATTGTTCCTCTGCTCTTCTGTCAAGTATCTGAGTTGGAACTGTCTGCGGAGATCAGAATCCATACTAGTGACGAATCTGTCCTTTATCAGCACATCATTTAAATCAACTGCTGCTAGAGAAGCCAGTGATGTAAATGTGCGCAAATAATCTGCAAAGGTTTGGGTTCCTTGAGTCAGTGCCATAAGGTGTTTCTTGGCTACTGATCTCTTATGAGGATTACCAAATTGTCTGAGGAATGTCTGTCTGACCATCTCATAAGTGGTATATGGTTGTTTTGCCAAGACCTGAAAATAGTGTCTATCGTTATTCTGTATGAGAGTCAAAAACACTGTGATCAAGTCCTTATCATTGACACCTGGATAAGTGAACTGGAAATATCTGTCCACTGTATCCAACCAGACCTCTGCGTCCTGTCCTGTTTTGAATTCCCTAGGTGGTGCCATTTTCACCTTGGGGACCAAACTGGGTGGAGCTGGTGGAGCTGGTGCTGGTACTGAATCTGCATCTGGATCTACAAAGACCATCGGAGGACTGTCTGCTGTATACTCTGCTTCTGGTGCCTGAGGCTCATTGGCAGGATCCTTGTACCGGCTCATATCTGGTTTCATGCGACTGACATTGTCATAATAGCCTATGTGGTCATATCTGGTTAGTGTATCGGCATAACCAGCGATCCACTTCGGGATTTTAAACCGACTGTATGCATCGTATGAACCAAGTATGTCGAAAAACCAAGTCGAATGATCTGGGTTGATATCAGGAATCTCATGCTCTTCCTCTTCGATAGTAACCATCTAAAAACAAAACACAACACAAAAATACCTTCAGCTAATTGCCTAACTGAGTGTGTGTGATTTATATGTTATATGTGGTATATCGGTATGTTTACATACATGTAGTATATTCGTACATAATAATGAGGTAAGTATATATATATATCCACCTTCTTCCCCCCTCAAGGAAGTGTGTGATATAGTGGCAGTTGTCAATTGCCAATACCTCATAAATAGCATGCATTCCATATAGGAAGCATCTATACACAGTTCTTGGGTTGTTGCCCGATACATAATCATGTCTGTGTCGAAAACAACATGATATGTTAATGCTAAATACGAAGTTTATCGAAATTATAGTAGCATTTTAGGGCATGTAATGTTACAGTGGCCCATACACCCAATAATATGATTAGGGTGTTACATGGTATCAGTAACCCTGAAATAGGTAAAAAAATAAGCAGTATAATTTTTTTGCAAAGGTTTTTAAGCAAAACTGCATTTAATACCTAAATGAATGTAAGGTGGTTTTCAGAGGGTACGTTACACCCCTGACACACACATTTAATTTTAGGGGCGTTACAGGGTGTTACAAGTGCTGTATAAATCAGGGAATATTCGTTGATAGCTGAATAATCAAATCAGCAAAAAAGATCCACACACATTTTTCATTTTGAAATCATGCGTGGAGGATTTTTACGTATTTTGTTACAGCCAACATGTATACCCCTATATATTACACACCTAATATCTAGGGTGTTACACGAGATATGACCATGGTCATCATGTTTTTCTGATACCTTAATAGGTATAGAATCATAATTCAAAATAAAATGGGGTCGAAATTTCAATTTTGAAATCATGCGTGGAGCATTTTTACCCATTTTACAGCTTTTTCGGCTATCTGATATATTGCCTCGGTGACATATCTCAGTGTAAATGTGGAATGTAAAGTACAGAATCACTGCAATAAACTTCACTTGTGCACATGATAAATTTCATGGCAAATAAGTGAATTGTGCTGTATATCAACATCTATGGTTGATAGCATTTCTGGGTTTTACTGATTTAAACCCATGGCAGCAAATGTACATTCTGGTGATATATAAGTTATCAACTTAAGTGGGAACATCCAGTTAGGAACATCCACTTTAGTGATATTTGTCAATCTATGTTCTGTTCTGAGCATAGGTCTGTGCTCTAAGATTTATCAAAATGATATTTCTTATTTAGAACATATCTGGACATTGCTTGATACAATCACAGCAATTTAACACAACACATTTGTATGTGTGTGTTGTCCTTAACAACTATTATCAGATGTCATGTAGATACTGATCTGAGAGTTGCATGCATTTGAACTGATCAGATCTGAATCAACTGTCAATATGCAACGTAGTTGTTGGTATTGCTCCAGCGATGATATGTGGAATGACGAGTGGACTGCACCCAACAGTTACCAGCTGTTTAATGGGTGCAGTATCTTGCCTTCGGGTCTGGAGATAACTCCATCCAGCCCTACAACATGTTGTCTTATCCTGCTCCCTTATCTATCGCAATCGCTGACATTTTCCACGCACATGTGTTTGGAAAATGGTATGTACATTATCATACACATAGTAGATATTTAAGTTAATCAATTCACTTTGAATCGGTGAATGTTAATACATACAATGCAGTGTGTGTGCATGCATGCAGTGCTTACTGATTAGCACTTTTGTCAGTGTGTGTGTGTGTTAACTTTTACACACTTTACAGTAAGATAACTTCTGGACATTACAACATTTCCAGACAGTTCATCATGCAGGATTATCAGCATACCATGCACTGACGACATCTAGCATGATATATTAAGCTTAGGAGTATTGTAATTCTAAAATAATCTCATTTACAAAATGAGTTGCTGGGTATATTTCACATACAGCTCCGGTGAGTATCCTTTCAGTAATCCACAGTAGAACAATATGTTGTCCGAGGAGTATCTCGACTCCACCGGGTCACATTGAGCTAATTACTGTGTTAAGATTATTGAACAGGCACCTTATACTGTATGGGTTCTAATATAGTTTAGCATGCACTGCAATGTGCTTATGCAATGTTCATGTATCACAGCATGATGCTAGTATACCAGTTGCTATCGTGATCAAACTGATATATATATATATTACAGCTGGCATCGTGATCAAGCTGTATTATTAATGCATGCACAATTCACAATGTTGCAATCACTCAGCATAAAATGTATACATGGTATAATAATGCATGTACTGCATGTTGGTGATTGCTGCAAGTGATGTGTGTGCATGTGTGCATGTGTGTGTGTGTGTTGATCCACACACACACATATCGTGCACACATTATTATATTTCTGATGAGCATGAATGCTGATGATTAAGAATATTTGTGCAGTTGATCTTAGCAACATCTCGACATCATCATCATCGCAAATTGAAATCTTTCATAGCACGCTGCAAATAACTTATGCAAAAGGGCGCGCTGCTGATGAAAAGCATATATTGTCGTCGCCATTCATCAGCGCATTATACGAGCGCTGACATGTATACGGATCAAAATTCCGTCGATGACCACTATGCCATATATCATTCTGAACAATTTTCGAGCGTGATTCATACAAGCGCGCGTATGTAATTGGCATGCATGCTGTAAGCTGCGATCCACTTCTGCAAAAATATGCGACCATCGCGCATGCTGCCAACTGCAAATTAGTGACCATCGCGCATGCTGCCAACTGCAAATTAGTATATCGCGCATCAACATGTATGAAGCCGTACAAAAAGCAATTTGGTGCAATCACGAAAATTGTAATACTGCGCTGATGACTTTCCGCGCGGAAACGATTCCGCTGATGATTATACTTCCACGTCGCATCTGCGAACATGTATACATTTGCGAACCATTTATGCGAGTACGTCTCATTGCTGCGCGGATGTATGCCATATGCACACCTTATCGTGTAGTATGTGCGATCAGCTGTTTCTGCGAGTGCGCTTCTGTGAACGCGAAAATTTTCTCGCACGCTATCTTCGCTATTGCAGCAGATATATCAATATTCAATTTATGCGAGTGCGTCGCCTTATGTGCTCCGCAACCTGTCAACACAAATTAATGATATCTATGCGCTGCACACAATTGAGTTCTCGTTCGTGCCTTGACGAGCTAAATTAGAATACCATTAAGTTAGGGCTGATATGCGAGCCCACAAATATTATACAGTATATCAAATAAACACTGTGCTGTTGAACGGCACACACAAGTGTAACAGTCAAGCGGGTTGTGAGTTTGTGCTAGGACAACACACGGTGTCATGCGCGGATGACTCAGCAATGTCATACATGCCAGAAGTGTCATACGCGCCTTACAGCATTAGCGCCCGAGACCCCTGTTGAGGAAGAGACCCCCCTTATATGGGAGTACACAGTACCACTGTACTGTGTAATAATGTGACATGTAGAATACTGGCACATCATACTGCATGATAATGTAGTACAAGCATATGATAGGTTGATGAGACTTGGCCATGCTGACTAGGATTACCTCAGAGAGCTGAGTGAATAAGTAATGGCCAAGGCCAAAGAAACAGTTGAGATTTCTAGAGTAAAAACAGCCGCATGGCAAAAGTCAAATATAATACCTAATTCTTACATGCAAATATATGTAGTAAGTCTAGACATAGCAGTCCTATGTCTAAAGAGCTGACCTAGCAGTACCTAGGCAGTTAGTCATTATATGCAGTCCATATAAGACTCCCATCAGTAGTTACAGTGCCCTGTGAGGAGCAGTCCTCCCACAAAATGGTATCAGTGTGCTACGCACCACCACCACCACCGCTTCCACAAAATTTTTCTACTTTGAGATTGTAACTTTTCCGTCGAATTTACGTGTGCCTTAGTTTTTCGGATGGCATTTGAGCTCTCGAGTTACTGGCGCGTTACATAGCTTTGAGTCGCAGCACTGGCCAAGTAACGTTGTTTGCGACTTCTTTCAGCGAGATGACTTGTTGCACTGCCAAAATTCTTCTTCAAATTACTTGTGAGGCGTAATCTTTCTTCGCAAATTGCTTCATGATGGTTTCTTCGTGCAGCTCGCGTGCTTTGCAGTCTTGTCTACTGTGAGTGCCTAGTGCGCACGCAGTTCTTCGCTCAGATGTTCGTTGTGACGTTTATTCCTCAGCGACAAAAGTTCTTAGAATTGTCAGATGCAACTTATACTTTCTTCGCGCATTGATCTGTGATGGAAAATTTCGGCTCGCCTAGTGTGAGGCCTCCTACTGTGGCACAGTGTGCCACAAATGAAGTAGCCCTGCGCTATCTTTCGTCTTGCGTTCGCTCTGCGCTTGGGACTTTCGAATTACCTTTACGAATTATGGCAATTTTTGCGGGTGCTGCTTAAATTCGGGTTTGAGAGTGGTCGAAATTCTACTTCTGGCTCTGGCCCTTGAGTTATCGCTCTGACGCGCTAGTCAACGACTCGTCGTTTTTCTTGCTCACTGGCGGTTTTGCGCCGTTAATTCTTCTCGGGGATTGTGCCAAATGTTCAGCGTTTTCCGCAAATCTTCGTCTACACCACCCTCTCAATTGGGATGTGTGCGCAATGTTCTTCTTGGGCTTGGAATTGGCGTAATGCAACTTCAGATTAGCGCTATTCCGCTGGCGTGCGCGTTCTTCGTCGAGTGTCTTTGCGACTGAGTGGGATTACGCAATTTTATGCTTTAGAATTCGAAGATGTTCTCTGAATTGGCGGATGCGGCTTGCGTTCTTTGCCCTTAAGCTCTGCAGCGCTCTAGCGTTCTTGGCAGTGACTAACCCTGGGTGGTATCGCGCTGCGACGTTGCTTTAACTTCCGTGGGCCGATCGTTAGCCAATTTGGCTCAGTTTGTTTCCATCTTACCTCTTCGAGTTTGCTGGAAAGCTTTGATTGGGATTTGGCAGCGGCGGTTGTTTATTTGCTGTTGGGATCCTCTTCGCACTTAACACTATACGCCTGTACGGCGGAAGCGCTGGCGGATTTTTCGGAATCAGATTTCTGCGTTTCTCCACCAGCTTAGGCAACGTTTTCAATGTCCTCTTCACGGCGGGCTTCTTCGCTGTATGTTCCGCCTCAGCGGCGCTCGGGGGTGGCGGAGACTGCTTCTGGGCCCTCCGGGCTCTCTAGCTCGGCCCGGGTGTTTCAGCTCCGGGATGGGCTTGGGGCTTTGGGGCCCACCCCGTACTTTGTCCCGGAGTGGGAGGCGCCAGCCGGGGCGCGGCGGGGCAGCAGGGGGGGGGAGCAGTACAACGCTCTCTGGAGGGCGAATACGCGCTTTTGGCGAGCGCGCCTCTATCTCAAGAGGAACGTCGCACCCAAGCATCGCTGCCTGCCACGCCCACGAATTTCCCCGACGGCTCGCGTGACTCTCCTGGGCTGGTATCTGCCGCTGTACGTATGTCTGGGTGCTACTCTACACCCCAGCAGCGTGCGGGGGGTGCAGGTGCCTCGGGTCTACAACGTAGCCAACCAGCTCTCGAGGAGCTCAACACGGTCGCTATAGCCACCGCTCATAATTTGAGATCATCTCCTCATAGCGAAGCTGTAGTTGACCATTTGCCTCTAGCACCAGAGCATCACGTTGGAAACCTGACCCATGAGAGCAACATATTTACGCCTAGGCGTGAAAGTGCACCTCCAAGTGGCGAGCGCGGTTTGTCAAGCGTGAACGAGTGGAGCGTCAAGCTGGCACGCCAAGCTGTAGCAGTGGATATTCTAGCGGTATGTGCATTGCGTAATTGGTGGAGTACTTGGACAGCACGAGTGCTCAGCGGGCGTGTTTCATCTGCACTTACGACATGGCACCTACGTGCCCGTCTCGCACGCATGCGTGTTTCCCTAACAGCATGGCACGAGCGAGCTCACCGCAAGAATCAGGTCCAACGCAAAAAGCAAGATTTTGCTGGACACGCAAGTTCACGATTGGCGTCCCGGCTCTTGAGTGCATGGCGAGAAGAACAACGTCGTGTAAAAGAGATCACTCTCGAAATCACGGCGTGCAACATCGCCCGGTCCGAGTTCTACGTGAGGAAGTGTATGAAAGCGTGGAAGGCTACCGTGGACTTCGCTTCCAAGTGCACCACCTTTGCGGTCCAGCGTGAACAACATGTGAAGCGCGAAGTCCTCCACGAGTGGTCAGCTCTGACGGACACGCCTGACGTGACCCCGAAGCAATGGGCGACCTTACGTAGACATCTTCGCCGCCTGTGTGGCCAAGAAGACTCCATCGCTGCAATCACATGGGAGGTGCAGCTGAGAACGAAGAGTGGAGAGCAACGCGTGATCCCATCTCGTGGACTCCTTCTGTCGCATGTTACCTCAGCAAGCCACCATTGTCATCACCTCCACTCTGCACGACCACTCGTCACGACCATTCCAGCCAACCGGCCTGCAAGGCTGGTGCGGTTGGGAGTGAGCGTCGAGGAGGTGATAAAGACTCTAAGGCGTACAACCACTTTGGGAGCAAGTGTTCAACAGCATGGCGTACAATCTGTACCCAGCCGCAACCCCTATGGCGTCTTGTCGTCTGAAGATGACTCCACGATCGATGAGGAAGACGTTCATTCCGCTGACTCCGCCCCACAACCACCTCGATCAAAAGCTTCATCTGCCCCACGACCCACTCAACGAGAACGTGCTGTACGTGTCCAGGCTTTGACGGAGTTAGCCCACGAGAAGGAGGTGGCGAAGCAGGAGCGGAAGCGGCAGAAGTTGGCCAAGCGCAAGCTCGCTAAGGCTCGACGTCGCAGTGACGAAGGTAGACTGATGTACGACTCCACCTCTACGTCCAGTGAGGAGAAGTCCACACTTTCATCGTGTCAAACATCTTCTACTGAAGCGCTCTCCTCTGACGCCTCGCACACCTCTTCATCTAGGAGCTCTCGGCAAAAGGGTGGACGCCAACGGCGGCGCCAAGCTCAAGCCACGCGACACGAGCGGCAACTACGAGAGCTGCAAGAGGAGTCCGAACGAGTCGCGTTAGATGCGGCCACTGCGCACCAAGCGCAGCTCACAGCGTTGCGCATGGACATGCACAATGCCGTGGAGGAAGCAACTCGGATGCAGCAGGAGCTCCGCACCAAGGTGTGTCAAGAAGCGCGACAAGCCGCTCTCGAATCGGCTGAGGAGCAGATAGCGCGCATGCAGCATGCCGCGGACGCTGTCTCACATCAGCATGAACAAGCGGTAGCATCGCAGGCGGAGGAAGCTGCACGTCATCATCAACAACTTCGAGAAATGCAGCGCGCCGCGGAAGAGCAACGCCAACAACTTGACCAAGCAGCTCGAGATCAACGACTGCTGGAGCAACAAGTGGCGGAGAGCAAGATGGTGGTGCAGGCCGCACTTGAAGCCGCTGACGGACGAGCGCACTCACGGCCAGGGCAACCACCTAATACCCCCGCGAGCTATGCGACCGTCACAAGTGACGCTCAAGAAGCTGAACACGAGGCTCTGATGGTGCCCCCGTCGGCCACGACTGTTGACGTACGAGGCCACAAAGGCGTGACGTTCGAGGAGGACGCCTCCACGCGTGCATCTTCCCCCACGAGTGTGCATGACCGCCTGGCCAAGGTGGACTGGCGATCCATAAGCGCGCCCGCTGCCGTTGCCATCCGGGCGCGTGTGGAGGAGCGGTTAGGTGGCCACGCGGGCAACCTCGAGGCGGAACGTATGTTCTTCGATGTGGCGAGAAAGTACCGAGACCATGACTTGGCGTCAGGGAGCGGGCCACCGATCTCGGAGGCACCGGCTTCCCAACTCCCTCGACCACCTCACTTGGGCACAGCAGTGATCCAGAGCGTGCACGACGAGGTCGCGTCCAGCACCACCAACATCCCATGCTCAAGATGTTCTCGCAGCCCGCAACCTCCGGTAGCCATCTGGAGTTGTGACGTGATGACGCTGTCAAACATGTCTGTCGCCGCTCAACTTGTGCCCTTGTGCATCTATTGCACACGAGGAGTTTGGCCGGGTGCATTCGATCAATTCCCCACAGTGAGCCCGAAGCCGCTGTCCACGATCGTGGGCGGGGGTGGCGGAGGCGACGGCGGAGACGATGACGACGATGACGACCAAGGGGGACCTGGTGGGCACCAAGGGGGGGGGAATGGGCCGCCTAACGAGCCTAACCCTGACGAACATGGCGACCGCCCCTCACGAGACCCTGGAGGGTCCAACGCGCGTCGTGGCGGCAGCGGAGGGGGAGGAGATGACGACCCTGATGACGAGATGACGTTGTATAGCTTTGGCTCTAGCAGGAGGTCCTCGTACAACGACGGCAGGCAGCAACGAGAGGAGTACACGAGGCACTCGTATGCCCTCAAGGCCGCGAAGGACATCATGTCCTTGTACTCAGCACCGCTGGAGGGGTCCACGAACCCCTTCGGCCCGCTGCTGCGGTTCGTAGACGAGTTCGACAGGTGCTTAGCCCTTCCAGTGGTGCTCCTCGCGATGAACACCCCGTGCAACGTGCCCAACGGAGCGTTCGAGCTCGGAGAGCCGATTCTCTCGGTGCATATCTTGTTGAAGGAGATCACCCAGCATTGCTTCCCTACGCCTAGCTCCGAAGGAACGGAGCTGCGAGGGGTTCTCCTGGATGCCGAGGCGGACAAGTCGTTGAACCTTGAGAAGGTCATTGTGCCGCTGGCGAAGCTGATCGTGCCGCTGAAGAGTGAAATGGCCACCTTGGGCTCGTTCCTACGCCGAGTACGCCAAACTCAAGGACGCATGGCGACACCGCGCAAAGTGCGCGAGTTTTGGGATGGACTGCATCTAGCCCATCGCGTAGTGACCATGTTGGCGACACACGAGCTCACCACACCGGTTCCGGAATCCGACCTCCTGGACGTCTTCCTCTCGGGCTTATCCGCGGAGGTACGGAAGGAGGCGTTCGAGATTGCCGAGCGGAAGGGGACCCCCTTGATCCTCCTCGACCGCGCCCTTCCAGCCAGTCGACGCCTAGCGCTGGAATACGCCATTGAGGCGGAGTTGCATTTGAACAATGCGACGAGTAGGAGAGCGCCAGTGCAGCTACTGGCAGCGGTGGAGGTCTCGGAGGAGCTACTAGCTCTAGCCGAAGATCGTCCCGCGGGTGCAACTCCTACTGGGCAACGTCTGGGCTCCCCGGAGTACACTGGTTGCAGGTTGTGCCAAAGCAAAGAGCACTATGCTCGAGAGTGCCCACAGGCTGCTCTTCGTAAGAAGGAGTGGGCCAAAGCACTTCTGGCTGAAACTTTGGACATGGTCATGCACGAAGTGGAAACGGATGAATACTGCGACGTGCTCAACGCGGTGTTGCCAAAGGAACTAATGGATTTTGCCGCGGAGGACTCCCTCGAGCTCGGAGTACCCTCCAAGTCCCAATGAGCTCGGGCTGTGGAACCCCACATCCCCGCGACGAGCCCCCCTCCTACCTCTCGGAGCAGCAGTTGCGGGAGAAGTGGAGAAGAGCCCGTCGACGTCAAAGGCGGAGTGCTCCTTGCACAGGATACCTAGACTCCGATGAGCTCAACATGCTACCCTCGCGGGCGATGACTAGCCCTCCTCCCGCGCCGGAGCGTCAAGTGGTCGAAGCTCGCCTTCGCAAGGAAGCCAAGTCTCCAGTGTGTACGAGCGAGGACCTCTCAGACGACTCCCAGCACGTTGAGAAGCGGCACCGACGTACCCTGAAGGTGACCGAGAGCTACCGCGTGCACTTGGAGCCAACGGGCCAACCATTGCAAGGTTGGCAATTTCGAGCTGTCCGAGGGCAAGGGACGAGTGCTTTACGCTCCAAAGTGGGCACACGGGGCTTGAGGTCCTCCATCAAGGCTCTGGAAACGGACCTTGCACCGCCCCGTACACCTCCGCGGAGCACGAGCCCACCGCTTTGGAGAGCCGGGCATCGACGCAGCAGCCGAGGACCCACGCGGTCACCAACGCACAGCGCGGTTACCGCCAACAAGCGAGAAGCTCGAGCTCGATCACCCTTACCCGCAGCCCTTAACAAACTTAAAAGGCTGCAAGAATACCGACGACGACGTCAAGACATCCAGCTTGGGCGTCGACCTCGTACGCCCTCACCTAACGACAGCACGACTGTCGAGGCAACCTCAACCGCACGGAGTGACCGCCCCCGACCATGGCTGTCACCGACCCATGCAGCTCGAGCTGAAGGAGCACCAAGGAGGAGGTGGCTCAGTGGGCTGGAGAAGGTTCGCCAACGAGAGAAGCTTAAGCGGGATTATGCCAGTGGCCTCCCATATTTGGAGCGGGACTCTCCTATGGACGAAGAGCTACTGCACATCTTAGCCAAGGAACAAGCGCAAGAGGAAGTAGAAGACGGACTCCTCCAGTACGCAAGTGACTTGGCGACGAATGATATGGCGCGAGCAGCGAAGGACAAGGTCATCCAAGTGGCCTTGTACCCACCTGATCACCCACCCAGGGACCTGGTGCAGACAGCCACCGCCCAAGGGCTCTTGGCCGATGCAGGCACCTACGAGTTACCATGGGACTCTGACATGGACGACCCTCCTGACCTAGGCGACCCTCATGCCAAGGACGACCCCTTCGTATGCCAGCTCAACAGCATCATCGACAGTGGGGACATGAGCCCTGGCTGGAGTGATCTCTTGGCGGCTGTATCAACATCGCGAGCGCCACCTCGACAGATCAACAATTCCAAGGCCCCCACCTTGTTGTTGTTCTGGGCGTACGTGAACGGTCGTCGCGTAAAGGTGCTGGTGGACAGTGGGTGCTCCACCAACATTATCTCGGACAAGACTGTACGCAGCATTCCCTCCCTGACGCCTCGACCTCACGAAAACCCCATGCGAGTGCGAGTAGCTGACGGCGCGTCGTACGATGTCAACACGTGCGTCCGTCCTCGACTGCAAGCAGAGACCACCAAGGGGTTGTACGTCAAGCAATTGGAGCTCAGAGTGATGCCCATTGATCTTTGCGTGGATATTATCCTTGGAGGACCTTGGCTAGCCTCCCACTCCCCAGTCACCTTGGATTACTCCCGATGGGGTTCCATCCGGTTTGGTTCTGGAAGCAAGAGAGTGGTCATTACAGGCTGCTCTCCGGGAACGCCAGACCCCTCAAGACCCAAGGATAAGGCCATGGCGCTGGTACAAGGAGTCTTGTTGGACCCCAAAAGGGTACGCAAGGACCTTCGAGCCCTCCAATCTAAGGATGAGTGTGCCTTCGTGGTGTACCTAGCACCCGACGGCACCTTCGGGGCGGTCGCCTGTAACGAGGAGACCGACGCCGAGACCAACGCCAAGCCCATGGACGCTTCGTCCGAGCGTCGCGCCACGCCTAGCTCTGAGCAGCAAGACGCCCAAGTCGCGGGCGCCATGGACTCCTCCCAAGCGGATCTGGGTGAGACGGACGCGCCCGCGCTGATGTCCGCGTCAGACACTGACTCCGAAGCCGAGGACGCTCTACTCCTCCGGGAATCTGTGCGGCCCAGCCCAGGCACCAGTGACGAGGACCACTTGGATAAGGTGTACGCAACAGTGGAGTCCACCCGCCCACAAAACTTTGACGTGGTCGCGCTGGAGGGTGCTGTTGGCCCCCCGGCGGACAATGCGCCATCCAACAACCTACATCTCGGGTTCTTCCAGAGCAAGCGCGAAGCTTTGGGAGCATTTGCTTTATTACCTGAGCACGTACGTGCCCAAGCAATCGACGACCACGCGCAAGGGAAACCACCCACCTGGCATGCCGAAGCCGCAGCCGCGCTGGAGCAGGGAAGGCGCTTACTCCGCGAACGTCGGCCGCGACGCAAGCGTGTGCGCTGGAGCGACGAGAAGCCCCATACTGAAGGTTTATCTCAAGAGCAGGCCGCTCCAGTGGCCGAGGAACCACCGTCACCGCCGCCCAAGCCCCATGCCATGGAAGCGGAGGAGCCGGACGAGATTGACGAGACAGTGTCCCCGGAGATATGGCAACAGCTGCGCGACCTTGAGGAGGAGTTCAGGGACGTCATATGTACGGAGCTGCCTGACTCCGTCCAAAGCCGCGACTACAAGAACAACATTCGCTTGCGATCCGACTGGAGTGGGCAGCCGCTACATCGGCGTAACTACAAGTTGTCGCAAGAGGAGCTTCGGCAACTTCGTGCACAACTTGACGAGCTGTTGGCCAAGGGGTACATCCGTCCATCAGCGTCTCCCTGGGGTTGTCCGGTACTTATGGTGCCGAAGCCGAGCAACCCTAAGGAGTTGCGCTTGGTTATCGACTACAGGTCGATAAATGAGATCACGGTCAAGGACAAGTACCCTCTTCCTGACGTACAAACCCTCCTCGATGACCTACAAGGAGCAACCGTCTTCTCCACTGCAGACGCCTTGTGGGGATTCTGGCAAGTTCCCATGGAACAGGAGGACATCGAGAAGACAGCCATGACCACCCACTTCGGAGCTTATGAGTGGCTGGTCATGCCTATGGGACTGAGCAACTCACCAAGCACGTGGCAAAGAATGATGACGCAGTACCTCGGACACCTGCCCTTCTGCAGAGTGTTCGTGGACGACATCATGATTTTCAGTGACACACCTGAGCAGCATGTCGGCCATGTACGAGCTGTATTAGCTGCCTGTCGCCAGCACAAAGTATACCTCAAGCGAAGCAAGTTGAAGTTGTGCATGCGAGCAGTACGCTTCCTTGGCCACGTGTGCAGTAAGGAAGGTTGTCGCCCCCAACGCGACAAAGTTGCCTCGGTTCGCGACTGGCCGGAGCTCGAGACTGTCACCCACGTGCGCCAATTCCTTGGAATGTGCGGCTTTTACCGGCGGTACATCCAGTCCTTCGCTCACATTGCCCACCCTCTCACTCGCCTCACGAAGATGGGAGTGCCATGGACTTGGGGCAAGGAGGAGAAAGAAGCCTTCCAACGATTGAAGTCAGCATTGATTTCAGCACCAATCCTCGCCCTACCGGACCAGCGCTCAGCAGCCGATGGGTCTCGCCCATTTTGCGTGCAGACCGACGCGAGTGCGGTCGCACTAGGAGGCGTGCTGATGCAAGACCTGGGACGAGGTCTTCAGCCGTTGGCCTTCGAGAGCAGGCAATTCTCCTCGGCCGAGCAGAACTACCACGCTGGGGAGCGGGAGTTGTGCGCCATCCACCACTGCACCACAGTGACGTGGAGGCATTACCTTATATTCACCGACTTCAAACTCATGGGTGACCACAAACCCTTGCAGTGGCTCTTCGCGCCGGCTCGGGAGCTGAGTCGACGCCAAGCACGCTGGTATGAAGACTTGGTGGAAGTGGGCGTGCACCAAATGGAGCACGTACCTGGCCGATGCCTAGTAGTTCCGGACGCCCAATCCAGACGACCAGACTACAAGCAGTCATCCGCCAGAGAGGGGCTCAAGGAGAAGGGCGTGGTCGACCGGGACACAGACGAGCCTCGTCAGAGTGTGCCAAGGGAGTCGGCTGAGAGCTCAACCCCCGCCGATCCCACCTCAGTATTCGGTGCAATCGACGAGGACGACACCGACGAAGAGCCGTCCGAGGAGCCCGCTAAAGTCAAGACCCTTGAAGACCCCATCTCGGTGCTCGACTCCACGTTTGATTACTCCGACTCTGAAGACGAGTCTGTACCTCCGGTCAGCCCCCCGATGGTCGTTGGGGAGCTCACTCATCTGAATGGGCTCACCTGGGTGGAAACCCCCGACCTGTGGGAAGACGCAGCTGAGACGTTGCACACCGCGGAGCGCGCCTTGCATGAAGCCACCCTTGCGGGCGTCACTACTCGCTCTCGCTCGCAACCGGAGCAAGCCCCCTCTCCAGCCCCCTCAACTCCCCTTAGTCCTTCCCCTCCCAGCAAACAAAGTTCCCCTCCCGCGTCAAGCTCCCACTACGATAACGTGGTAGACCGGCAGGACTGGAAACTGGTAAAGGAGAAGTTCGAAGAGATCTCAGCGCAGTACGGCCCGTTCGACGTGGACGCGTGTTGTGACTCCATGGGCGTCAACCGCCAGGTGGACACCTATTGGACGGAGTGCCTCAAGCAGCAATGGCGGGGAAAGCACGTCTGGTGCAACCCCCCCTACACCAAGGATAGCAACCTCATTGAGAGGATCCTACGCCACTTTATGGCTGAGTGGCGCGCCGACCCAGAGAACACGTCGGCGATGTTTCTACTGCCGGACTATGACGCGTCCTGGCGCACCCTTATCCAGCCCAAGTACGGCCTGCACGTGGTCAAGGTGTTCGACCTCAAGGATGCCAAGGGTCACCCTACATGCTTGTTTGAGTCACCAGATGGAGGCCGACCAGCGCTGCGGTGGCCCGTGCTGCTGGTGTGGGCGCCAGCGGCCAGCCGGACTCGGCCTCGAGCGAAGAGTGCCCGTGCGCCCGCCGCTCAAGGTGCAAGCGAGCCTATGGTCACGTCAGGGCCAGCGGCCAAGGCACGCGCAACCAAAGGACCACTGAAGGCATGCCAGTTCGTGAAAGCACTACGCGCGGAGTACGAACGTAGCCCTTACCTCACGATGTTAAAGGAAGAGCTTTTAGCCGCCCCGCACCAGCGTACGGACACCTTCCGTATGGTTGACGACATGATCTGGCGCATCGCGGAGGGACGCTACCAGCTGGTGTTGTCGTCCGACTCTCCTCTTCGGGAGATAGTCATGCGTGAAGCGCACGAGTCTCCCGCGGCGGGACACACCGGGCGAGATAAGACTCTTGCTCGGATAGTGCGGCGGTTCTGGTGGCCCCGCATGAACAAAGACGTCACCGACTGGACCCGCTCGTGCTTGATATGCCAGCAGACCCGCCCGAGGAACAGCGCTATCCGGATGGCCAGCTGAACCCCCTCCAGGTCCCGGTCAGGCTGTGGCAAGTGGTGAGCATTGACTTCGTCACAGGTCTGCCGCGCACGGAGCGGGGCTACGACGCCTTCGCCACGTTCACGGATAAGTTGTCCAAGATGGTGCACGTGGTCCCCATGCTGTACTCTGACAGTTCCGCTGAGCAAGTGGCACGAATGTACTTCGACCATGTTTGGCGACTGCACGGTGCTCCCATGAAGATCGTTTGTGACAGGGACTCTCGCTTCCGTGACGCCTTTCATATGGAGTTGCATCGCCTTATGGGGGTGCAGGTGGCCTCCACTACGCCGTACCATCCACAAGGGGACGGTCAAGCGGAGCACACTAACCACACGGTGGAGCGCATGTTGCGCGCCTACGTTGACGCAAACCAGACAGACTGGGATTTGTGGTGCACCCCGGTGGAGTACGCCATTAACGACTCCAGGTCCGCGGTTACTGGATTCACACCCTTCGAGCTTTGCTATGGGCATGCCCCAGCGTCGCAGCTCGACTTCTTCGTAGAAGCTGCGTTGGCCTCTCGTAGGGGCCGCGCCAAGGGGGGGAGAGGGGACGTCGTGAAGAAAGGCACGGCCCACGAGACCGCCCGGCAGTTTGTTCAGCAGTTGCAGACTGCTCGCGATAGGTTGCTGGTAGCTCAGCAGCAGCAGGTGGCCCAGTATGATGCTCGCCATCGCGCTCGCCGGTACGCAATAGGTGACATGGTGTGGGTGGACGCCACGCATCTCACCCAGCCCGGGGATCGGGGCCTACACAAGAAGTTGCTGAAGAAGCGCCTGGGCCCGATGGAGGTGTTGGAGGCCTTCCACAGCGACCGGCAGATGGAGCTCGCCCCCGAGGACCGAGGGGCCCCCGCGGCTTACCGCCTGAAGCTACCACCACAGTGGAAGGTGCACGACGTCTTCACCGTGGATAGACTCACCCCAGTGGAGTCGGGCCAGGACAAGTTCGCGGACAGGAGTGCGGAGATTCCGCCTCCCCCTGTGGACGTGAGCGGTCGTAAGGAGATGGCGGTGGAGTGCATTGAGAGGTCACGCACGAGGAGACGTAGCGGGCGGACATGGACGGAGTACATGGTCAAATGGGTAGGTATGCCGCGCTCCGAGAATGAATGGAAAACTCGCGAGGACCTCGAGTTCGATGGAGTTGGCCGAAAAGGGATACCTAACCGCGCTCTTCAGGAGTTCGAGAAGGTCGAGGCCAAGAGGCAAGAACGTGAAAAGAGTAGAGTCACTCGCAAACGCGAGGAGTCAGCAGGAGCGATATGGTTGACGGATCCTGAAGAGTTACAGGCGGACGGAATGGCGTGGATCCCGGAAGAACGAGCCGACGACGAGGTGGGCACATTCGCGACGGTGTCATCCACTAGTTTCATGCCATCTCAAGGACCTGGTCGAGGAGCGGCATGCCTACAGCCGTCTCGACGCCCAATACGGATCTTGGTGTTGTTTTGTGGCACAGGCTCCGTCGAACGGCAGTTCAGCAAGCAGTTTCCTGGGTGTGAGGTAGTCTCGGTGGACATCCAGAACCGATGGAAGCCCACTCACTGCGAAAACGTCCTGCACTGGGACTATCGGCAGTTCTCGCCCAAGCACTTTGACGTCATTTGGGCGAGCCCCCCATGCACGGAGTATAGCCAAGCCAAAACGGTAGGGATACGAAACTTGCGTGGTGCTGACAGACAAGTGCGGAGAACGTTGGAGATCATCAAGTACCTCCAGCCGAGCTTCTACTTCATTGAGAACCCGCGTGGCCGAGCTCCCCATGGGTTACACACTCGCCGATGCATGCAAGGGTTGCCACCTCCGCATCTGGCTACGTATTGTAAGTATGGTATGCCCTACAAGAAACCCACCCACTTCTGGACCAACGCGCCTATCGCCACCCTGAAGTCTTGCGACCCCGAAAACCCCTGCGACTTCAAACGCCGTTATGGGCGGCACGAGAAGATGGCGCAGAGCGGCTCCGCCAGCAGAGAGTCGGGCGACCCTAGACCAGGCATGGGAGCTGGATGGCACGTGTATGGCATCCCCGCAGCCTTGCTTAAACAATTATTCAGCTCTCTACCGGTGGAACAACCCGTGGGGGCAATCGCAGCGGTGTGTGAATACCTAGCGGAGCTGCTTTGGAGAGATGAAAATGAGACAGATCTCAACGATGAAAGAGTCTGCGCTAATCCGGAAGAAGCTGACGAGGAGCCGGTGACCTTGATGCCGGAGTACAGCCCTACGCCGCCACCAGTGATGTCCGACGACAGCGAGTGGGACACCATGGGCTCCGAATCAGCCTAACGACTGTGCATCTAAGCACAAGCGAGGACGCTTCCCACCTGAAGGGGGGGGGAGTTGTGCTAGGACAACACACGGTGTCATGCGCGGATGACTCAGCAATGTCATACATGCCAGAAGTGTCATACGCGCCTTACAGCATTAGCGCCCGAGACCCCTGTTGAGGAAGAGACCCCCCTTATATGGGAGTACACAGTACCACTGTACTGTGTAATAATGTGACATGTAGAATACTGGCACATCATACTGCATGATAATGTAGTGCAAGCATATGATAGGTTGATGAGACTTGGCCATGCTGACTAGGATTACCTCAGAGAGCTGAGTGAATAAGTAATGGCCAAGGCCAAAGAAACAGTTGAGATTTCTAGAGTAAAAACAGCCGCATGGCAAAAGTCAAATATAATACCTAATTCTTACATGCAAATATATGTAGTAAGTCTAGACATAGCAGTCCTATGTCTAAAGAGCTGACCTAGCAGTACCTAGGCAGTTAGTCATTATATGCAGTCCATATAAGACTCCCATCAGTAGTTACAGTGCCCTGTGAGGAGCAGTCCTCCCACAGAGTTGCAGTCTCTGAATAAAGAACTGCTGAAGCACAACGCTTCCTCACTTTGTACCATACGTCTCCCATCATCTTAGATGGTACCGCCAGGATTGGGTTGTGAACCCGAGACGTAGGTTGAACGACCAGTATTGTAATAACGACTAGTTCGTTCATACTGTTGTCGCAAACGCGTGCATATGATGGTACAATCTCGGAATCGAACGAACTTAACACTCGCGACTGATCATAAGCATCATTAATATCCACTGGTGCCGGTAACTGATCGAGCAATTCTCAACACAGCATAAGATCGTAGAGCTACAAAAATTTTAAAATTCTGATACCCTGTTATCGAACGCTGAACTCTTTCATGCAAGCCCAGATTCCAACATGAAAAAGTATGAAAACAGCAGTAAAATATATCCGTCAAAATTGATATTATATCACAAAATACGAATTATTGTGTGTACAAAAGCTGTGAGCAGAACTGTCTCCTCCCTGGGCTTGACGACGTCTTGCTTGTTGGCAGGGGACGGCACGTGTGTCATATAGCTCCCCTTGAGCACCCAACAGTCATTATCCTCGTCGTGATCCAACTTCTGGTCCACATACAGCCAGTTAGGGGGCAACAGCTGTTCCACCATCACCCACTTCTGCTCGAGGCAGCGGACGAACTCCACGCAGACATGTTCCCGGGAGGGTCTGGCTGGTATGTCCTCAGGGAGATCTTGAAGGATGCGGCAAAGACGCGCCACATGGTGCCGGTCCAGGTACAGTCTCTGGTCCGCCCAGTTGTGGTCAAGACGAACGTCCAGAGGCGGACGACCCCCGGGCAACTGGCCATCGGTGACCCACTTCGTGCGCCCACCCACCCAGGGGTTTGGTGCTGCGTAAAGTTGCGCAAGCATGCGCTCTGACCTTACCAGCTCGACGGACGCCAGTGACGCCAGGTGGCTCCTTCGACCTCCTTCAAGCGAACATGTGTGAACGCGAGACATCGCCTCGACCTCTGCGCGTGTGGCGACTCGGGGTCTAGGGGGCGCAGCAGATGGCCCTGACGAAGGCAGTGGTGACCCCACCGGCGACTCATAGTCGTCAAGGATGTGCTCAGACCGAATCCCAGAGGCAGCAAACCTCTCCTCCCTCGTGCTCGGGGGTGGGCACCCCAGCCATTTGCACTCCGTCTCATGCCCAAAGATCTCCGATTGTAAACATACCACTGGGTCCAACCTCCTGGGCTGGTGAGGACGCTTGGGTGTTGTCATGTCGACCAGCGGAAGAACCACCTCAGCATCCATGCCCAAAACCTTCGGTGCATGCGACACGGCCACGCAACTTCCCAACTTGATGTCAATCATCAGGGAGTTCTTCAACGGCCCAGTGCCTATCAACAGGTCCCAGGAGTTCTCGGCCTCGAAGGTCACGAAGGCGTACAACCGGTGAAGCGTCATGTGCGGCGTGCCCGCAGCCAAAATGACGTCCACGTAGCAATAATGGGTGGACTTCGTGGGACTGTTGTCACATCTGGTGACCTTGGCGCCGGTGGTGGCTTCGTAGATTGTGAGACCCAGCCGCCTCACAACAGAGATAGAGATGATGTTACAGTTGGCGCCGGTGTCCATGAGGATCGCCCGGTATAGCATAAGCTCACCACCAGATGACACCAGCGCCAGCCCCTCATACAGAGTAGCATTCCGCAACTTGCAGATGGGCTGCACCTGAGCCATCAATAACACCTGCTCGTCGGTCAGGTGCTGCGTCATCTTTGCCCTCAGTGCGTCGTAGGCGGAGGTCTTGATGGTGCCAGCTCGTACATGTCCATGGTCACTGAAGTCAACCACCCCCAGATCGTCCACGTAGGCAGCGGCTGCGCATCGAGCGGCGGCGCTGTCGACCACACCGTTGGGCATCTCGTCCAATGGCACCTCCTCGGTTGCACAATGTCCTGAACCGTCTGCTTCCCTTCTTACTCCTTGCGTCGCTGTGGCGTGCGTGTCCTCCAGCTCATGCTCATTGACCTCGGTGGGCTGTTCGGTTGCATCATTCGGATCCTTGCCCATGAGCTCCTCCAGCGCCAAAAGGTTCTCGATGTCCTTCGGGAGGTCGATGGCGTTCTGGGATATCAGGATGGCAGCAATCTGCGAGCAGGCGCGCACGGAGCTGCGAAGATTGGATGCCAACAGGTGAACCTTCCTGCTGAGTACGTCGGGAGGAACGGCTCTAGGCACCTGAGCGGCCCTGTCGAACTCCTCCGGCGTCTTGACCTGGAAGCCCCGCATCTGCTGAGTGCTGCCCAAGGCGACAGCGGCGCTGGCCTGGAGACTCGGTGCGTGGCCGATGCCAACACCATGACCACCTTCCAGCCCACCCCCAGCAGGGCAGTCCTGCTCATCCTCCTCGTATTCAGCCTGTTGGGTGAAGTGGGAGTCGTACTCAGTCTCCGCATCGCTGACCTCTGATCGGGCCTGTGCATCGGCGATCTTGTCATCCTTTGGAGGTGACCCTGCCTGGAGACCTGACAATTCTGCGGCGAGTTTCTCCTTAACCTCGGCACTGGCAGCCACTTGCTGCTGCTGCTGCTGCTGTGCTGCTGCTTCTGCTTGGCCTCAGGGAGCTTAAGCCACTCCTTGGTGGTGATCCCCATCTTGTGCTTGTCAAAGCGGTGTGCGATGTTGTAGGCGCGCATCTGGGCATTCTTGACCTCGTCCGGCCACTTGGAGTTCTGCCTGTCCTTATGGAAGTTGGGCGGCACCCGGGCATCACGACACCCCGTGTAGCAGCGCTCTGGAGGGTGGGGCAGGCGCGTGAAGCACCAGTCACACTGGAACTTCTTCGAAGCATCAGGTGGTGGCACCTTGCTGTAAGAAGGTTTCTGACGCTCGGCATTGTTAACTTCCCTCGCAGGTCTCTTGGCGTCGTCGCCACCATGCTGTGCTTGCTCCTTCTTCTTGGGGTCCCTGCGTCTGTCCCCAGTCTTGGAGGCAGAACCCGAGCGCCTCATGGCTGACACTAGTGCAGCCAGGTCAAGCCCCATCTGCCTGGCCTCGAAGCAGGAGTACACGCAGTTGAGCCTACGAACCAGCTCCTGCTGCAGTGTGAGGGCCCAAGCCTCCGCATCGTTCTTGAGCTTGTCCTGCACCTCCACGATCACCTCCAGGTCCTCCCAAGTGACCTTGTTGGGGGCAGGATGGCTGACACGCAGCTGCTCGGACACGCGATCTCGGTATTCTTTGATGCGCAGGCCCTTAATGCATTCCTCGATGTTCTGCCTGACGACGGAGTCCTCCACCCTCTTGCCGGTGTTGAGAGCTGCCTCCCTGCGACGACAGCTCTTCACGTAGGCGAGGCCGTCCTGCTCGTTGGTCTACGGCTTGGCGATCAAGAGATCCTCCTTCTCTTTGGTGCCCTTCATCAAGAATTTAGCTTCGAGCTCTGCAACGAAAGCCCTCAAGGCCCAAAAGTAGTGAGAATCTTCAGTGCCATCTGGCCCCGTGAGACCCTTAGTGGAGGTCCCCTCGCCTGCCCACTCATCAGACGCCTCGCCATCCTCATCACCCTCCTCGAACACCGTACAAACTGCCCAGGTTGATCCTGGCGCCAGCTCATGAAAAGGAGGCTGTGCACAACGCACAGATCCCTGGTAGGCATCTCTCATGGTAAGATCCTTCAGGACATGGCAAGCGTGTGAGCAGTGCCGACATCGGTACTGTTACAACTCGGATACCGAATTCGATTGTAGGCTCACAGCACGGTATTAGATGGAACCGAACGCAGCGATCCAACCGAGCGCTCGGGATTAAGTGGAACCGAAAGCAGCGATCCAACCGAGCGCTCGGGATTAAGTGGAACCGAAAGCAGCGATCCAACCGAGCGCTCGGGATTAAGTGGAACCGAAAACAGCGATCCAACCGAGCGCTCGGGATTAACCGGAACCGAAAGCAAGCGATCCATCCGAGCGCTCGGGATTAACTGGAACCGAAAGCAGCGATCCGACCGAGCGCCCGGGATTAACTGGAACCGAAAGCAGCGATCCGACCGAGCGCCCGGGATTAAATTGCGTGAACCAGAAAACAACGGGTCAATTCCTCGCTCGGGATTAACCGAGTCACGTGCTCACTGCTCAGGACTGCATCGATGCCCCTACATTCTGGGAAAACCAGAAGACGCGTCTTCTGAACGTCTTCTGAACGTCTTCTGAACGTCTTCTGAGACGTCTTCTGGGTCCAGAAGACACCCAGAAGACGTCCAGAAGACGTCTTCTGCGCGCATTCTAATGTCTACCATCTTCTGGTTTCCAGAAGACGTTCAGAAGATCTTCCGGGAAGACGTCCAGAAGTTATCTTATGGACGTCTTCTGTATGACTTCTGTACATCTTCTGAATTCCGGAAGATGTCTTCTTGATATCTTTTAGGTGTCTTCTGTACATCTTCCCGGAAGATCTTCCGGACGTCTTCCAGAACTCAGAAGATGGTAGACATTAGAAGTCGCGTAGAAGACGTCTTCTAGATGTCTTCTGGATATCTTCTGGAATCCAGAAGACGTATAGAAGACATCTTCCGGAATCCAGAAGATGTACAGAAGTCATGCAGAAGACGTTCAGAAGATATCTTCGGGACGTCTTCTGGACGTCTTATTATATATATACATATCATTATACAGACATTAGAAGACGTCCAGAAGATGTCTTCTGGACGTCTTCTGCATGACTTCTGGGATCCAGAAGATGTCCAGAAGACGTCTTCCGGAACCCAGAAGATGTGCAGAAGACGTCAAGAAGACATCTTCCGGACGTCTTCTGTAACTCTACCAAAAGTCGCTATACGTATGCGTCCAGGTTACACGCATGCATGCAGTTCGTTGGCAGGATGATACAAATGGAACAAAGAAGAAGGTTTTTTTACAAAGCTATTTATTTACATATTTACAGTTTCAATCATCAGAACCGTCTTCACTACTAGCACTAGAAAGGATTTCCTTCGGAGACCCCGCTTCGGAGCTGGTGGTTTCGTATGCCCGATGCAAGTTCTCCTTGAAGATGGGGCGGAGGTGGCTGATGGGAACCACCAGGCCCCACTTTGACTTGTCCCCGAAGGGGTACGTCTTCTCCTCCATCGCAGTGAGAAGTTGGGACCCGAGGCCACCCGGCCCGGCGATCTTGTCGTTCGCCTTGAGGCCCTTGCCGTACAACTTCTCCAACCCGACAAAGGCCATTTCCATGCCATTTTGCCAGGCGGACAAGAGCAACGGGGCGTTGTCAAAGCCAACGTCGTCCTTGTCTACGGCCAAAGAGAGCACCTGGGTGCAGTCACACAAAAGTTTACGATCAGCTGCAAATGTCACTTACGTAATTAAAGAAACTAAATACATATCCAGAAGACGTGCGGAAGATACCCAGAAGACATATGTGATATCTTCTGGATATCGTGTATTCTAAGGGTTGTGCTTGCAGAACCATACCTTGATGCCAACATACTCGCCATTCAAGTGAAGGGCGGTGACCGACTTCTTTTTCGCTGTACCCGACTTCAAGCCATGGGCGGCCACATCCTTTGAATTGGGTGGGTGCGTTATCATCCCCGTGAGAAGGGGCATGTCCGCGGTCCATATCGCGGACTTCCCCTTCTCGTGGTAGAACCCCGTGGGGAGTATCTCCGGATCGTTCACCAGAGACTCCACCACGCAGTACAATACCACGTGGCTACCCACCTCAAACCCCTCTTCAGCATCCTCCGCCACCGCCTTCTTCTTCCCCTTCGGGTCCTCCGCCACCGCCTTCCCCTTCGGGTCCACCGATGCCGCCTTCCCCTTCGCCTTGTTGTCCTCCGCCACCGCCTCCGCCACCTTCCTAACCTTAGAGCTGCCCGCCTTTTTTTCCAGCTCCTCGATCTGCGTCTTTGACTCCAACTCGAGCTGCAAGCATGCCGCCACTGAAACAGGCATATGTTAGTATGTTATACAAGAAGACACTCAGAAGACACTCAGAAGACACTCAGAAGACAGTCAGTCATACTTGCCTATTAGCTAAGCCCTATTAACTAAGGAAGACGTGCAGAATACTCTCAAAACGTCTCTGAGGTGTCCTGGTGACGTCTTCTTGGTGAGACAACAAAACAGGTGAAACAGAAATTAATTAAGCAAATTAACGTACCCATCTCATCCTTCGCCTCACCGTCCAAGGCGTCCAAGGCCTTGGCGGGCAGCTCGTGCAGCACCAACCCGTCGATGCTGAGCAACGCTGCCTTTTTTTCCTCGTGCGTTGGGTACTTGGTTCGGGCGTCGGTCTCAATGACCAACGCCTGAATGGCGTCCGTGTGCTTGCGGTAGTATGGGTGGGCGGTCCGGGAGGCTTGCCAAACCCACTTTCCCTTTTCGGTGCCCCTCCCCGACACACAGGTATACACCCCATACCTCCAAAATATTCTAAAATCGCAAATCATGTTCCTGAGGCGCCTGCTCACATCACGAACATCGTAGTCGTCGCTGCAGGCCAGGACTTCCTCCCTGAAGGCCGTAGCCGCAAACGCTTGGTCCGTTACGTTAAGCAGCGGGTCCAGCCGCCCGTCGCAAATCCGCTCCACCATGATGCGCGTGAAGTCCGCTTGGAAGTGGAGCCCGCCCGTCTTGGACAACTTCTTCTTGGACTCCCCGCCTTGGTTTCCCCCACCGCCTCCGCTCCCCTCCTCCCCATCCCTTGCTACGAGCCACTTGATGAAGTTTTCGTCGCTGGCGGTGCCTCCCACCGCCGCGACGAACGACTCAAACTTCTCCCGGAGGTCACCCTCCTTCACCCCGCTGGCATTCTTTCGTTTCAAGGAATTAGACATTTTGTTTTCTGAGTTCTTTAAAAAGTCAAACTGTGCTGGAAGTATCGTTAACGGGTACTTTTTAGCGCCGCAAAGATGCCTGGAAGACGGGTAGAAGGTCTTTCGCGTGTCTCTGACGCATCCTGTTCCGTACCCCGGTGATCGTACCGGTATCGAAACGACACCAACGTTCAAACAGGGCCGTCGATCAGCGAGCCACTTTACCTATCGCGTCGGATCGGTCGAGTGAACTCTAGATGGTTTTTTACGGGAAAATCGAGGACTCTCTGTAGGGAAACGCGATTTTATTGAATATAACTTTTGCCGTGCAGCGAGTTTCCATCATCGTGGGTGCATGGCCGAGTGGTCATATATGGTAAGCCGAACGCGTCTCGCGCGAGGGTGAGGGGTTCGAATCCCCTTGGAGGCATGGGCATCCACGATACCCCTTGTGTTCTAGCGATATGAGGCGATTACCGCCAACGACGCCGCTAGTGCACAAGGGGCGGCGTGGGTGCCCACCCACGCCTTCATGCCATTTTAAGTTTCTGTAACTCATGGAGACCGTCCGATTAAGACGGGGGGGTTTTTCTGGACCGCAGATTGCACTGTCCGCTGCGCGCGTGATCGACTCTTCGACCGTTGCTAGGAGCGATGGAGCTCTAAAACAAGAGCAGTTTCTTCTACCAAATTAGGCGGCCGTTTTAACTTAGTAACTTGGTACGTTTGACCCTCTCCCGAACAAACCACTTGTTTTTTTGCAATTCTACCTTCACAGTACGGTTTTGCCCAATATTGCGCACCTTATATGTTTTTTTGTTTTTTCGCGATTTTTTATAGTTTTTTTCAAAAAATACAAAAACACCCAAAAAACATTCGGAAGATACCCCAGATATCTTCTGTGCATCTTGTTACCCTCCAGAGATGTCTTTGAGGAAGACATGTCTTCTGGAAATCTGCAACTTGTAGAAGTTCCACCGAACGTCTTAACACCCCTCTCGCTAGGTAGACATTAGAAGACGCGTAGAAGATCGTCAAAAAAATGAGGAAGACGCCCCTAAGAGGGGTGTTAAGACGTTCGGTGGAACTTCTACAAGTTGCAGATTTCCAGAAGACATGTCTTCCTCAAAGACATCTCTAAGACAACCGGAAGATGTACAGAAGATATCTGGGGTATCTTCCGCAAACACAGCCAAGAAGACGTCCGGAAGATGTCAAAAAAATGTCTTCCGCGTGCCTTCTGTGTGTCTTCCGCGCGTCTTCCGCGCGTCTTTCGCACCTCTTCTGGGTTCAGGAAGACATATACTCCCCGAAGATGTCCGGAAGATGTACAGAAGGTATCTGGGGTATCTTCCGCAAGCACAGTCAAGAAGACGTCCGGAAGATGTCGGGAGATGTCTTCCGCGTGTCTTCTGAGTGACTTCTGAACGTCTTCTGAGTGTTTGTCTTCAGGATGCCCTCCGCACTACCTTGGCCAAGTGTCCTTTGTATAGGAGATAGAATGGCAAGTAAACGTGCCGCGCATCTCCAAAAGGGGGAAGCGCCCCCAAAGACCAAAATGTCGTCCTTCAAACGAGCGATGCTCACTAAACCCCCCCCCCGAATCCGCGGCGGAGGTCTTCCGTCAATCCAAGCCGGAGGTCTTGAAGGGGAAGATGGCAGCGGTGCACGATTGGCTGTCTACGGTGTCGCCATCCCGCGCTGGATCATGAGATGACGGCATGGCTCGGGGAATCCGTCTACATTCATGAGCATTCCCCTGCAACAAGGTGCTTGCTTGTCTCCATAACCCACATGCATCTATCATGCACATTTATGCAGTTTGGAATGCATACAACCGAAGATGTGTGGAACATCTTCTGCGCGACTTCCGGACGTCTTCCACGTGTCTTCTATGAATTCACTATCACAATGTTTTCGCAGGGCTGAAGATCATGAGGACGCGGTTCGTATTTGCGTGCCGCGTCAAAGCAACCGGCCACCTTTCGGCTTAGCCGAGCCCACTAATGTGCTTTTCTCGGTTCAAGAGTTTTTTGGCTATGTGCAAGCAATTTCAGACTTGCATGAACCGGGCTTTAAGAAGCATACGTGGGAGGACATTTTCTCCGATCCATTGGACTTGGCCGATGATCCGGGCACGGTGCACTTTCGACAACATAAGTGGCTGCTTGAGCCTCCCATTGGCATCAATCTCCAAGGAATGGTGTTGAAGATACGGGATGCAATCGCATCGGGCGAACCATATCATCGTCCTCCGGAGCTTGTGAGTGATGGGGATAGGCGGATGAATCCGCAAAGGCTTACACCTTCACCTCCGGCCCCAATGGATGAAGTTGTGGACATGACCTATACCGAAGTCCATGAGCCCGAGGACCCTCCCCCGGAGAGGCCAACACGAAGGTGCGAACCGGTTGGCACGGCATGCCCGTATCTCCATGAAAGATGTATGCCTGCACGCTCCATCGGAAGTCGTTCCGAAGACGTCCCGAGCGTCTTCCGGGCTCATTCCGGTCAAGCTTATTCCCGGCGGATGCGTGTGACATGCTTGCGCAGGCGGATGAAAGGCCCCGTAGCACACCGCAGCATGCCTCCCACGCCCGTCGAGTTGGCGGGTGAGACGCAAGGGGACGACGGGGCCGCCGTTGGTATCACGTCCAACCGTGACCCCCTCCCCCCGGAGAGGCCAACACGAAGGTGCGAACCGGTTGGCACGGCATGCCCGTATCTCCATGAAAGATGTATGCCTGCACGCTCCATCGGAAGCCTTTCCGAAGACGTTCCGAGCGTCTTCTGCGCATCTTCCGGGCTCATTCCGGTCAAGCTTATTCCCGGCGGATGCGGGTGACATGCTTGCGCAGGCGGATGAAAGGCCCCGTAGCACACCGCAACATGCCTCCCACGCCCGTCGAGTTGGCGGGTGAGACGCAAGGGGATGACGGGGCCGCCGTTGGTATCACGTCCAACCGTGACCCCCTCCCCCCGGAGAGGCCAACACGAAGGTGCGAACCGGTTGGCACGGCATGCCCGTATCTCCATGAAAGATGTATGCCTGCACGCTCCGTCGGAAGTCGTTCCGAAGACGTCCCGAGCGTCTTCTGCGCATCTTCCGGGCTCATTCCGGTCAAGCTTATTCCCGGCGGATCCGTGTGACATGCTTGCGCAGGCGGATGAAAGGCCCCGTAGCACACCGCAACATGCCTCCCACACCCGTCGAGTTGGCGGGTGAGACGCAAGAAGATGACGGGGCCGCCGTTGGTATCACGTCCAACCGTGACCCCCTCCCCCCGGAGAGGCCAACACGAAGGTGCGAACCGGTTGGCACGGCATGCCCGTATCTCCATGAAATATGTATGCCTGCACGCTCCGCCGGAAGTCGTTCCGAAGACGTCCCGAGCGTCTTCTGCACATCTTCCGGGCTCGTTCCGGTCAAGCTTATTCCCGGCGGATGCGTGTGACATGCTTGCGCAGGCGGATGAAAGGCCCCGTAGCACACCGCAATATGCCTCCCACGCCCGTCGAGATGGCGGGTGAGACGCAAGAACATGACGGGGCCGCCGTTGGTATCACGTCCAACCGTGACCCCCTCCCCCCGGAGATGCCAACACGAAGGTGCGAACCGGTTGGCACGGCATGCCCGTATCTCCATGAAAGATGTATGCCTGCACGCTCCGTCGGAAGTCGTTCCGAAGACGTCCTGAGCGTCTTCTGCGCATCTTCCGGGCTCATTCCGGTCAAGCTTATTCCCGGCGGATGCGTGTGACATGCTTGCGCAGGCGGATGAAAGGCCCCGTAGCACACCGCAACATGCCTCCCACGCCCGTCGAGTTGGCGGGTGAGACGCAAGACGATGACGGGGCCGCCGTTGGTATCACGTCCAACCGCGGACCCGGGATGGTGGTGTGTGATTGTGGCGCGTGTCACTCATCCATGCGCTTCGTCACCATGAGGACACGGTCTCGACATAGGACTATGTTCAAACAGATTGTATGCCTTCCGACGCTTCCGGAAGAGGCTGTGGACGACGATGAGCAACATCCCGATGGCGAGGAGTCGGATCAGGTGTGCAAATCCGGGTAGAAAGACTATCATTCTCAGGTAACCCTCGCGGAAGGTACCCGGAAGACGTGCGAAAGGTCTTCCAGGTATCATCCGCATGTCTTCATGAGAATGAAGGTACATATCAAAATCGGTTACTCCTGATAGGTAATGCAGTTGTTCTTCACAATTGGCACGTATGTATCTCGTGCCCATTGAAAGTGATTGTGGTTGACAGGAAGATGCCGATTCCGGTTCCCTTGACGATGCCGATGCCGATGGAAACTTGCCGGACCCGGAAGCCGTTCAAGAAGAGCTCGACGAATTACTCGACCATGTCGACCCGGAACTTGCTAGAAAGGTGACGGAAGAAATCGAAGGAAAATTAAAGTCGTTGGAGAACTTGGCTGATATGGAGGTAACGTTCGCTGTTTGAATATTTTGCTCAGAATTGAAAATTGTATATACTGTGATGTCTTTTGTACCCGGAACACGCCCGGAAGTTACGAGGGAGGTCTTCCGCGCGTCTTCCTGACGACTTCTGTTTTATCCTTCGATGACAGATCGCAGCGACGAGCTCCGAGGATACCCTACTCGACTTATTGGAGTGGAATCTGGATGGGAATATGACTCAAGAATCCTTTGGGCAACTGCTGCACATTTTGAAAACTAATCACCCGGACGTATTTTCTAATTTGCCCGACTCCTTCAAACAAAGCATTGCTCGGTTTAAGGTCATGGATATCCCACTCCTAGTGGTGGACCTTTGCCCACATGGGTGCGTGATGTTCGAAAAACAATTCGCGGACTTTGACCACTGTCCAAGGTGCGGGGCATGCCGTTGGGAGGGAGGTGAGGATCGGTGCGGTGCGGTGAATGCCGAGGGTGCGGACGACACCCGGAATGCCGAAGCCACCCCGAGTGCAAAGCGAGGGAAGGCGAAGTGCCAATTCTATCATTGGCATTTAAAGGATTTACTTCAAGCAATTTACAGCCATCCCGGCGTTGCTGGGCTCATGCGGTCGCACGCCACGCGGGAAAAGTCTGAGGAAGGCATTCTGGAAGACATTCCCGGTGAGTAACACATTGATAGAGCATATCCTGCATTGCCCCGAAGACGTACAGAAGATGTACAGAACGTCTTCCGTACATCTTCCGTACGACTTCCTGATTCCTACTACTTGAATGAATTTAAGTTGTATTTATGTATCTTGCAGATGGATCTGAGTGGAAGGCGAAGCAAGCTGCATATCCCGACTTCTTCAAGGACCCTCGCAACGTCATCCTCATGCTTTGCGCCGACGGGGCCACCGTTTGGAAGGACAAGTCGGGGGTTTTCCCTATTTACTTTCAAGTGTTGAACTTGCCACCGGAAATCCGCAAGAGGTTTGTGAACCTTGAGTTGTGGGGAATGATGGCGGGGAAGCCGAAGAACACCACCATCCTCTACGAGAAGTTGGTAGACGAGCTTTTGGAACTTTGGGAAGTTGGGTTTCCATGTTGGGACTCCTTCACGGACGACGTGTTCCAATGCCGGGCGATGCTTCTTGCCGCCGTGTTTGACTATGTAGGGCTCGTCGATGCTATGAACATTATGGGCGTGGGCAGCTTCTGTGCGTGTGCAAAATGTTTGATCCGGGGGAAGGGGAAATGCCCGCATCTAAATAAGATGTTGTACAAGTTTTGCAAGCAAGATCCGCCAGGTCCGTTTTCCCCAAAGACATGCCGAATGTATTCACAAGATCTTCCGGATGTCATCTGAGCGTCTTCCTGTTATTGTACGCAGGGCCCGCCGTACCAAAGACCGACGAGTTCATTCGACGCGCGGGCCAACGACACGTCTTGCTTAGCACGTGTAAGAATGCGGCCAATCTTCAGGAAGTGTTGGAGGAGGAAATCGGCGAAACCGGTGTGAAGTTCCCATCGGCACTATCTCGTTTGCCGTATTTCGATCTTTCCAAGAATGTCATCCTTGACGGCATGCATCAACTCCGAAACCTTGGGCTATATGTCCATGAGGCACTCATGGGGTTCGACTTTACGCCGGGTGTAAGAGAGCACGCTCGCGCGAACGATATACATCCCACGTGGTGGAAGACGACAAGGGACGACAAAGGTGATGCAGTCAAAACCCGACCACTAGATAGGAAGGCGCCCGGAAGATGCCCCAAGTATCCTCTACGTGTCTTCCAGATGTCTTCCTGTCACCACCAACTTTCGCGCCCGGGAAAATGACAGGTGTGGAACGATATTCAATGGCAATTGGTCCGTTTCAAATCCCGATGCGTGCAAAAGGGTCGAAATCTTTGAGGTCGCTAGAGACCGCCTTGAAGTTCATGACGGAGCTCTCGTTGGGAAGGTCATGGGGGCAAGGCCATAAGAAGATGTTGCGTCCGAACGGCACGAACACCGGACCGAAGACGCTCAAGTGTCACGAGGCGTTGAAAATGCTACAAGCGGGCATCATGAGCGTGCTAGCGTCTTGGGATAGAGACGAGGGCTACTCGAAAAACATGCTTGAAGACTTGATCGGGCAGTTGACGGTCATAACGAGAGAGCTCACTTCGGAGCTTGTAGACTGTAAGGTACGGAAGACACCTAGAAGACATCCAGAATATCTTCCGAGTACATTCCACACGTCTTCCCTAATTGCCTTTTATTTGGTGATTTTGCAGGATGTTCCTAAGCTTCAAAATCTGGTGGATGAGTTCTTCAAGTCACTCGAGCGCGATGGCTCACCTGACTGGCTGGTCATCAACACGCATTTGCTTTCCCACTTCCCCGACCAACTCCTCATGTATGGTCCAATACGGGGGACATGGATGTACGTGTTCGAATCATTCAACGGGAAGATTCGAAGGTGGGTGAAGAACAATGCATATCCGGTTCAGAGTGTTATGCAAGGCTTCGGGCGGTACCGGATGGTGCATGTGGTGCGAGGGTTAATCTTGGTACTTCGTCGCCGGCGGGAGGCAACCACCAATCCCACCCGGCCACCCGTGCTCCCGTTCTTGGCCACCGCACCGTTGAGGGCGCCGAACACCGTGGTTTTGGGAACACAAGGCAAGCGCCATGTACTCTCCCGCGCTGAAACGAAAGCGCTGGAGCTGTGGATGCATGGCAACGTGCCCCAATACCGCAAGTTGAAGGCAAATTCGACGACTACGTCACCTACTGCAAGAGGTAAGTAAGAAAATGAAACCCATAAGGTGCCTGGAAGACGTTTCATATATCTTCTAGGCATCTTCCACACGTCTTCGGTAAATACATGTCCTGACACTGTGCACGTATACATTCGCAGGGAAAACCATATGGTTCGGAGACGTATTGATTGGCGCACGAGCCGGAGCGTCTCGCCTGATGGATGTGCCGCTGCATATGCACGGTAGCGATCCCAAGGTCTGGCTGGGGAGACCATTCACGGAGAATGAAGCGGCACTCGTCGAAGGGCCTCCTCACGTGTGTCAATCTTTCGGCTCGGTCGTGGTTCGAGGAGTTTGCTATCGCACGGCAGCTCAGGACAAGACGAAGAAAACTTGTCAACGTTACTTCCGAGCCTTTTTCTCTGGAGAAAACATCAAAGGCGAGGAAATCGAGACTGACCGGTGCGTCCGCGCATTACGTTTTGGTGAATGTGCGCAGAATATGTACCGAATGTCTTCTGTGTGTCTTCCTTACGTCTTCGGGGATTCTTACTATAGAGTATAATTGTGGCTCCAACTCGCAGGTACGCCATGGTAGATAGCATCTACAAGGTCGACTTGGCCGCGAAAGAGTACATTCTTGTGAAGGGAAAGTGGTTCCCTGAATTCAACCAAGCGACGACAAAACGGTTTGCCAAGCTAAACTCGAAGTACGGGCCGGACAATGGAAAAAAGGTTATCGAGGAATAGAAAAGTGCAAAATGGGGAATAGAAATTTCAATCTGTTTTTGGGGAATAGATGATATGTCACATGTAACCATTAATTAATTCAATCGAGCGCCAAAAAAAAAAAAATCAAGCAGTTTGACTAGCGTACTCGGTTACCCGGAGGTACAAGCGCAAGCGGTTCAGCGTGTGCAATATTTTGCGTCTGGCACACCCCCTTCTTCTAAACAATTTTTTGCATGTAGCATGAAACATAATTTTTTCCACCATTCGATTCTAAAGCGTTTGTATTCATTAGGTGAATACCTTTCGTTTGAGCTATCGATTGGCCCCATCCGCAACCGCATCAGCTTAGCCTTCGCGACTGGCAGCTAAGTTGGTGCGGTGTGAGATGGTTTCAACCACTTGCGGCTTTGCATAATAGGGGTTTTCGTGAGAATCTTCTCACGAAACTTGGCAGTGATATTGTTCATATCAATATCAGTGCACCCTCAAGAGCATATGGCAAGCCGTTGAGTATATTAAAGACGGCCGCGTGCTGGCATGATGCCTTTTGGGTTTGAAACCCAAACCCAAACATGCCAAACAGCGAAGGGCTTCCCGTGAGTTCCAGTGCACGTAACTTTGCAAAATATAATGATAAGATGCATATATTTCACTTTCCTGAAGTGCAAGTTTTGCGATAGCTTGTGCGCGAAGTTAACATATTATTTCTTTGACCCAGATTTATGAGTTTGTATATCACGCTAAAATCTGTGTCAAAGAAATAGTAATACCATTTTGCGCACAGACTTTCTTAGACCTTGTGCTTCGAATATATCAAAGATAATTATCTTGGCAATATTTCTACGCAGTTACGTGCGCTAGAACGCACGGGAAGCCCTTCGCTGTTTAGCATGTATTGGGTTTGGAAACATTCGAACCCAAGCCCAATAGATCTGCCAAAGAAATAAATTGATGGTTTTGCCAACAAGTTATCTCAAACCTTGAGCTTCTGAGAACTGAAAGATATGTGTCTTGTAAATATGTGTGCATAGTTTCGCGCGCTATAACGCACGGGAATTGCTATTCAGTTTGGCATGTATTGGGTTTGGGTAAACTCGAACACAAACCCAATAAATCTCCAAAGAAATAAATTGATGGCTTCGTGCACAAGGCTTTTGAGGCCTTAGGCCTTTGGCAACTAAAAGATATATATCTTAGTGATACTTTTGCAAAGTTACGTGCGCTGGAACTCACGGGAAGCCCTTTGCTGTTTGGCATGTTTGGGTTTGGGTTTGCATGTACCCAAACCCATTATGTGTAGCACGCGTTTTGCGCATAGCTTACATCAGAGGTTGTGCGTTTGAGGGTGCACCAATATTGCTGTTAGCAATATTGGTGCCAAGTATCGTGCGCTAGAACGCACGAGAACCCCTCCGCTGTTTGAGTTTTGATGCGATGTGCATGAAAGTTATAAGGGCCTCTCAGCTTAGCTCGCAGTCGCGACTGCAAACTGAGCTGATGCGGCCACGGATCGGCTCAGTCAAGAGCTCAAAAAACTCCTACCTAAGAGTCTAAATGATATATCTATGTGCATTACGAACGTTGGAAAATGTTTTCCCAATCTAATTTACTCGCAAACAGTGTGGGGTATACATACGTGCAGTGAAATATTCACGGCCGTGAATTTAATATTCACGGCCGTGAAATTAATATTCACGGCCGTGAATTCCAGATTCGGGAGGGCGTAAACCGTACAGTACGTTTATGTGAGAACTGAAGTCGGCTTGGTTGCAAAGACCTGTCTGGTATTTTCTCCAGGTATTTTCAGACGTGTTCCCAAAGTGACCAAAAACCGAACGATCGGCGATCGAACGGTTTTTGGTCACTTTGGGAGTGAGATCGTGAGTTTAGGCTTGGTGACAACACGCGAAACAACACTGAGTATTTTCAGACGTGTTCCCAAAGTGACCAAAAACCGAACGATCGGCGATCGAACGGTTTTTGGTCACTTTGGGAGTAAGATCGCGAGTTTAGGCTTGGTGACAACACGCGAAACAACACTGAGTATTTTCAGACGTGTTCCCAAAGTGACCAAAAACCGAACGATCGGCGATCGAACGGTTTTTGGTCACTTTGGGAGTAAGATCGTGAGTTTAGGCTTGGTGACAACACGCGAGACAACACTGAGTATTTTCAGACGTGTTCCCAAAGTGACCAAAAACCGAACGATCGGCGATCGAACGGTTTTTGGTCACTTTGGGAGTAAGATCGCGAGTTTAGGCTTGGTGACAACACGCGAGACAACACTGAGTATTTTCAGACGCGTTCCCAAAGTGACCAAAAACCGAACGATCGGCGATCGAACGGTTTTTGGTCACTTTGGGAGTGAGATGGTGAGTTTCTAAGGCATGGTGACAACACGCGAGACAACACTCAGTGTTTAAGTATTACCAGTGTTTAAGTATTACCGTCTGAAAATACTTAAAGAAAATACTCACTGTTTGATTTGTTAAATATGCAATTTTAACTAAAGGCGGAAGGCTTTCTCTCCGGGAGTGTGCCCCTGTCCAGCGAAATAAAGATCTCTAAGATTGAATACTAATCTGAGTAATCTTTTGCTTCAAAATATTATCACATATTCCTACTTAGTATGATGTGGGTACCCGTTTCGCTTCAAAGAAGATGAAACCCCATAGCGCAACTATTGCGGGTTTCAAATTCCTTAAATTCCACCCGCTTCCGCCAAATGAACGCGTCATCCCACAACGAGATGTGTGGTTGACCGTTCAGTTTGTGCAATTTGTTTAGGGAAAACAACGCATACGAAATACTATTTTTGCTAACGCTTCCCTCATCCGTTGCCCAGGCTCTCTTGCAAACGAGCGCGCGAATGAGGGAAGAAACGCCTAGCGGAAACGTGGACGCGGTTGACATCCGCGTTTCCGCTAGAGGTGAAATTGCACTGCCAAACGGTCAGTATGTGTTTATTATGCTTATATGATATGCGTGATATGTTCATGCTGTGCAGGATGCGTCCCTGTTGGGCGTGAGTCGAGTTGGCTGGCTCGAATCACGCCCATGATTACCCCCCTCACAAGAACCGTCAAGCTTCCTAGATTCCGAACGGATCTTGCTTCCAACCCATTCTAATTTGAGCAGAATTGCCTGCACACTCGGTATCGTGGTCAGGAACTCGCGTAGAATTACGTATCCGGTTCACTGAAAGCCCCATATCCGGTTCAACGAAAGCCACGTATCTGGTTCAACGAAAGCCCTGTATCTAGTTCAATGAAAGCCCCGTACCTGGTTCAACGAAAGCCCCGTATCTGGTTCAATGAAAGCCCCGTAATCTTGCTTGCGCAAACAAAGTTGTTCCTAACACTTATTATGTAGTCAACTGTACAAGGGAACCGTGGAAAGCAAGGGCAACGCACCTTTCATTTTTGATGGAGAATCTTTTACCCTGTCCTCTTTCTTGAATAGAGGACAATAAAATGCATACCATCAGTGTGTTCAATAGTACAACGACGCCCGCCTTTATCGCAAGAAAGGCACACCCTAGTGTACTTTTTCGGAGGCTTCCTCATGTTTGCAAAACGAAAGTGAACAGATGGGTGGGGGGAAAAAATTTAAACGCATTATTAAAAATTTAAACGCAAAATTTTAGACGCATATGCATGTGTCACAAACCTATTCCCCAAAAACAGATTGAAATTTCTATTCCCCATTTTGCACTTTTCTATTCCCGAATCATTATGCTACCCCGGACAATACCGCAAAGGTGGTGTACACATACGACCCGGATGATCCCGAGACACCTTGGGACACTACTGATCCATTCATCCTGGCGGCTCAAATTGAGCACCAAGTTGTAATCAAGAAACATCCTGTGATGAAGACGGCGGTGGTATTTGATTTAAAGGCTGACTTTTTCGAGTGCATCGACGATGACGGTTCACGACCGAAAGGTGCAAGACGCAAGAGGCGATCATGATAATACGCCGGGCATCGTACTTAGTGGTCTGTATGTTGAATAGATGCAATCGTACATGTATGTGTAGATAGACCTATCAATTAACTTAGCCGTATATCATGTATCATAGCAACAGAGCATGATGACAACCCTGAAGTTGTTAGGAAGATACCCGGAATGTCTTCCGTATGTCTTCCGTGCGCCTTCTGAATGACTTCTGTGATTACGCGACTAGTGTACGTGTGGTATGAAGTAGCTATGTGGCCAAATTGCATAATCATCACATATGTGTCGATAACACATGTCAGAATGTATTCTGGCCCAGAAGACATTCGGAACATCTTCCGGGTATCTTCCGGGAAGACTGCCCTTTGCATGTCTTCCGGGAAGATGTCTTCCGAAATCCGGAAGACATTCCGCACATCTTCGGCACGTCTTCCCCGAAGAGTGTCTTCTGGTTTCCAGAAGACGTTCCACTCAGAAGACGTATTCTGGAAACCAGAAGACGTCATTTCTACGAAGACGTCTATAAGACGTTCAGAAGACGTCTTCTAGACGTCTTCTGATTTTCCCAGAATGTAGGGTGCCATCTGTGATATGGGACAATATGATAGGCTAACTTTTGGAAAGTTCCAGAGGTTTGTGCCGGGCGAGGGGAGTGATTCCAGAGTTTGATTGCCAGCTTTAGCTTGTTCCAGCTGCCTTTTCGAATAAGTGGCCTCTACTACCAACTTAAGAGATTGCGGTATTCTCAACCCACAATGTATGCCGCCACGTATTCCAGATATTCGAAAAGTTGGCTGACACACCGGAAGGCAAGTAACCCGCCCGTCGACTCTCTCCCTTTATAAACGCTAGCAGCCTTTCCGCCATGCATACTTACCTATAGCACCGACGCTCATGCGAGTGAGATTCACGCAGCGATGGCTAGTCGTGTGTCTTTTTGTGATAACAATAGGTGTTAATAGGTATCGATCAATATCGATAGGTCCGGGGGGCTATCGATCAATATCGATATATAGTAAATTGTATCGATAAATATTCAATATTTCGATATGTACAAATTTCCTATCGATAAATAACAATATTTCGATTAATCGATACTATCGAAAATATTGAATATCGATACTACTCCTTGGTTGAATGTGCTTAAAATCATCGGCGCAAGATCATGCGCGGTGTTAAATGGAATCGAAATTGATGGCACCCGTCCGGGAACGGTCTTAAATGGTACCAAAACCGACGTCTCGTTTTCATAAACGGTGTTGAATGTGCTTAAAATCATCGGCGCAAGATCATGCGCGGTGTTAAATGGAATCGAAATTGATGGCACCCGACCGGGAACGGTCTTAAATGGTACCAAAACCGACGTCTCGTTTTCATAAACGGTGTTGAATGTGCTTAAAATCATCGGCGCAAGATCATGCGCGGTGTTAAATGGAATCGAAATTGATGGCACCCGACCGGGAACGGTCTTAAATGGTACCAAAACCGACGTAACAAATTTTAAAGCGGAGGCAACGGCTCCGATTTTGTATCAATGTCGGCACTGCGTGTGAGGCCATGACGCCATCCTTCAGGTAGGCAGCGCACCACCAGTCATAAGCGACCGAGGTGGAATGATCGTCTCCTGCTAGAAACGAGGGTATACTATCCCACAATGATCTGAAGTCTGGTCTGGACTCAGCGAAGGCCTTCTTCTGCTGCTGACTGAGCGCATGGTAAGATGCTGACTTCATGTACCTACGCTTCTTGGCCTCAAAAGCCCGCTGGACTTTCGCTACCATGTCCACGAAACGCCTGATGAAGAGCGCTCTGTCCTCACTCTTACTACCAGTGTACTGGAGTTTGACGTCTTCCTTGTCAAGTGAGTGACTCTCCTTGTCATAGTAATCCATCTCGTCTACGTCGTCAAACGCAAAGAGAAACTGGTTTGCAGGCGCTGAGGCTGCTACTGCTGCTGCGAGTGCTGTTGCTGCGAGCGCTGTTGCTGCTGGTGATGGCGGTGCGGAGGGAGTGGTTTCTGAGCCCGACCCCTCTGCGCTCATATATTCCGTGTCAAGGTCCTGACTGGCCCGCTCTCGTGCCAGCCGTCGTGCCTCACGTTCTCTGGAATGGACAGAGGCAGCGCTGGGCTCTGCCTCGCCCTCCGTGGTGAAGTGCTGTGTTAATGCTCAGCCGATGGGACCAAGGGAGGGTCCCCTCTCTCAGCGCAGAGCTCGTTCACCAGTAGACTGGAGGCTTGATTCAGACTGGCTTAGGCCAGTGCACTGAGTGCTCCTGGATTCGCCTTGCTGAACAAGCGAAAGAACGAAACGCGTGCGGCCAGCGAACGCCTAAAGGTCCAGCACTGTGCTTCAGCGCTCTGAATCAGCAGCAGATGCAGAATATCCGTGCGAGAAAAAGTTAAAGTTGGGCCAGTGTGCTGAGCACTTCTGTATTAGCTGGGCCAGAGTTCATCAAGAGCACAATGACAGTGAGGGCGACTCCACGACACCAAGAATAGCACTGATATGCAGCGGTGTGAGTTAGGCCAGTGTGCTGAGCACCCCTGGATTCACAACACCACTGCTAATCAAGGGCACCATGGCTGGCATAGAAGCTCACTCCCCAGTCCAGTAAGCAAGTACAAGGTCGCTGTCAGAGTTGGAAGCTAAGCCAGTGTGCTGAGCACCCTTGATTCGCAGCACTACTGCTGATTCAGAAGGTGGCCGGTGACGTGAGGGCCTCACCGGCTGACCAATACTGTAGAAAAGATAGAAGAATTCTCCAACACATTATGATAAAGCACCAGAAGGTCACTCCAGTAGTAAGCAGCACTCCAGGCTGGAAAAGTAATTAACTCTGAATCCACCAGGTAACTGTGTCACACCAGGGAATATCGCTTAAAGACCACTCAGTTGTCGCCTTCAGGGCTGATGCTGCTGCCAGTCCTCTGGCAAGCTCTTCCCCTGCTTCAGGCTTAGGCCAGTACACCAGGGGTGTCCCTGGATTAACCGTCAGACAAGGTGGAGCTGCCCAAGAAACCGTAAGTTGCAGTTCCAGACATAGAGCAGTGATTCACTGCTGATCCACTTCTTCGCTGGTAAATAAAAGCAGATGCCGCCGCTAATTAGCTCCCAGGCCAAGCACACCTGCCTTTCAGCTAAGCCAGTACACCAGGGGTGTCCCTGGATTCACTTCAGACAAGGTGGCCAGCTGGAGAACCCGCTGGAAGATAGTTCATCAAGGTGCACATACATTAGCTGTTGATCCACTCTTAGCCGGTAAGACAAGGCAGATGCCGCTGCTGATTAGCTCCCAGGTGACACACACTTGCCTATTCTACGAAGGGTGGGTATACCCACCGTAAGAGGTGCTTACGGTGGGTATACCCACCCGAAGGGTATCAATAATTACCGATGATTGGCTGCGAATCACGGCATGTCACCAGTGACCAACTTGTTCTAGACACTCCCGCGAATCTCTATGGAGCCTCCACATGCGCCAGAAATGACTTGATAACGGGCCAAACGAACCCAAATACCCAAACCCTAATATCATCGGAATGCACTGTGTATATAGTATATTTGGTGTGCATAGTACCTGATTTTGAATGTGCAAGTGTCGGAGGTCTGCGAGGTGGCAGCACATATTGTACCAAAAAGTACGTCGGTTATATACCAAAATCAAAGTACATATCGAAAAAATAAGTATATTGATGTTATACCAAGCTGCAGAAGTCTGCAAATAGAGTTGAATGGGTATACCCACCGTAAGCGAAGTTTTCTACCCACCGTTATTTCCCCAACTTCAAGGTTGTGTAATGTGCCCAAAACTTATCGGAGTCGTGTAAATTAAGTTTTCCGTCCTTTAATCAACCTCTTGGGTCACAGAAAATCCATATGTTTAACCCCCGCAACCTACTTGTGCGGTCGGTACGAGCTTGCAAAGTTTGGCGTTACGGTGGGTATACCCACCGTAATATTTTTAGAATAGGCACACTTGCCTTTCAGTTAAGCCAGTGCACCAGGGGTGCCCCTGGATTCACTTCAAGCAAGGTGGTCAGCTGAAAGAACCACTGAGAGTTGCTCATCCAGGTGTACATTCACTGCTGATTAACTTTGTCGCCGCCGCCGCCCAAGCTCATGCCGTGCTGATTAGCTCAAAACTGGAGGACACCTGTCAGCAGCTAGGCCAGTGCACCAGGGGTGCCCCTGGATTCGCTGCAGAACAAGGTGTTGAGCATATCACCGGATAGAAGGAGGCCGCTCATGACTAGTGAATTCAAAGCTGATCCGTCGCCGCCGTCACTGGAAGCTCTTTGAGTGCAAGTACCACCAAGTTCCGGGAAGAAAAAGGGTCCGCCAGTGCACCGTGGGTGCCCCTGGAGTCGCCTGACTTCCGAATCCGCTCTTTCAACTGCTGCTGACTTCTCGCCAAAGGGCCTTTACTTCCGGATTAACACTGAAATAAAAAGCCGCTCCGCGCAGGACATTATTGTTTTGAAAAAGTATGAAAACAGCAGTAAAATATATCCGTCAAAATTGATATTATATCACAAAATACGAATTATTGTGTGTACAAAAGCTGTGAGCAGAACTGTCTTAGCACTCTAGCACTGGCACGCGAACAGCCACCTAGTACTTGCGAAGGCAAAACAATAATGAGTCCACTAGCCTGACCTTCGGTCAGAGTCTACTTATATCTCAATGTCCTGTCACATTTCCCAAAACTGTAACGGGTTCTAGCCCTTAAATCTTCATCTGGCCAATAGAAAGTCATTATTCCATGCCAGCTCTAACAATGTTACCGTTTACCGCATTCTGACTGACACGTCAGCGGCAAAGGAGTCACTGCCATCTTCGTCTTATCATTCCCTGGTCACTTGATGGTGACCATATCTTCTCTGACAAGTCTGCATCTCACAGATGGTCATCTTCGTAAAGCCTGTCACGCTGTCACCACTGTCATGCGTGTCACCAGCTGAACAAACCCGGCGCGGTACCATGAAAAGCCGGCGTTTGTTACACTGTGCATGCGTGTTCCGCACATGCTTAAAGCAAGATGGTTCTTGTTTGTATTCAAGATGTATCTTTGCTTTGCCATCTTCGAGTTCGACGTACGAACTCTCGATGACAGGGATGGCAGATGATGTGACATTATCATCTGGCGACATGTACAGTCATCGTCGACCGTACTGACGACTGTCATAATAATATATGACACGACTCGACATGTACAGTCATGGTCGACCGTACTGACGACTGTCATAATAATATATGACACGACATGACATGACATGGTATGACATGTCTGACAGGTATGACACGTATGACATGTATGACACATATGTCATCGGTCATGACCCTGACAAGTGTGGCCCGCAGCAGCGCAGACAGCGCTAAACCGCTCCTGAAAATTTTAGGATTATGACTTAAGGGGCGAGGTCGGCGTGTGCAGGCGTCAAACCACCAACCAGCCGCCACCTCACCAACACCATCATCCGACGCAGCCGCAGCCACCTCACCAACACCAACAACCGCCGCGCCGCACCTCCTCCACCACGCCTCCTCACCAACCAACTCACGCGTTTCGCGGTGGCGAACTTGCGCTCAAGGATGCGAAAGCCACGACCAGGAGGAAGATCGAGAACGGACTGGCGCCACCAATCAGCGATGCTCCCATTGTTCACATGAGCCACATACCGGAAGGTTTCTCCCTCCAAATGTTTTAATTTTGCGGAGTGTTCGCATCTTGGGTATGGGAATCCCGCTAGGGCATGCACAGTACCACATACCTGGCGTTCTGGCACACCGAAAAGTCCTTCCCATGGCGCTTTCGTAGTGCATGGCGTCCAACTCTCAGGAGTGAAGAAGGGTTGCGTCAATGCCGTTGATACTCGCACGCTCTTCCCACGTTTACCTTATGCATGGCTTCACTATACCTCCTCGACCCCAAACACCCAAACACCGATTAGCCTACATGTCTTTCATGCGTTCATCACATTTGCATCACACTTTCATGCTTTCACAAAATAGAATTACAAAGAGAAAAACGGCGGGAGATCTTTGCCTAGGTCGCATACCGAGGACATTCTTCAATTGTTGCTCCTTTAGCTTGCGCCTCACCTACACTTTGAACATTACGCTTTTTAGGCGCAGGGGAACCGGCATGCACCTGTCCAGTTGCCGTTTCCGAACCACAGACACACACACTACAGGGTCAGGAACATTTCCAAAATCGCGAACCCCACACGCCAATTGGAAAACGAATCAAGTACGAGAAAATAAGTGAAGCGACAACAAAGAACTCCTGCGAAGTTTAATCTCGCGCGATGGAGGAAAACATGTATACGCATATAGTTGCGAATACATAGACGGGCGCGAGCTCACCTACCTCGGTTGACTGATTTGGCTTCGGAATCTTCGAGAGCTCGTGTGGAGCTTGCTGAGCGTGAACTCCCGTCCAACGAATTGGGAAAACAGTCGTGGGAGAACTTGGCGTGAGTTCCGGATCTAATGGAAGTCCCTGTGGAAGTCCCTGTGGAGCCGCTAGCGGTGGAGGAGCTGTAACAAAGCACAACTGCGTTGGGCGCAAAGGTGAAGGGGATGATGCCAAGACGAAAGGAGAATTCGCGGAACCAGATCCGCTATCCACTACAACTGAAGTCTTGGCTTCTCCCATAGGAGTCACTAGGTCTACCACCTCGGGTGAATTTGTCGAAACACCGTTATGAGACATTCTGAGTTGCGGAGAGTCGGTTTCTTGTCGTCGCTGCGCTTTTTGCGGCTTTTTAGCGGCGGTAAACACAAGAAATACATCTTAAAGTTGAATTGAAAAGTACTTAACGGAGGCACAGTCGAATATGAATCGAGAGCTGCAAGTTTGCGATTGTTGAACAGAAACATAGCAAATTGACGTGGAATTCTCATACTTTTCTTCAGGAATTTTATTTAGGGTAATACTACAGACGCTGGAATTCAGAAATAGGAATTAATTACAGCGTCTGTCATCCGATGACATCTCGGGATATCGAACTGAAGGGTGATGACGTCCAGCAGTCACTCACTGACACAAGCGCAGTCCGATGTGGTTGGGGTTGAGCCCAAGCAAGGTTGGCATACACCAACCTCGACTTCCACACCTCTAGAGGTCGCGAATTAGCCACAAACCCATAAAAATAAGACAGCCGATGCCTCATCCTGAGTCGTTGCTCCTCAAACTTTGCGTACATATTCAAGGTGACTAAATGGGCAAGTGACCACGAGTCCGATGCGGTTGGGTTTCATCCCAAGCTAGGTTGCCCTAGACTTCCACACCTCAAAAGAACGCGTCCCTCCTCGGCATCCATCGGAATAACTGCGACTGATGGAAACACCGAAATGCTTCCAGTAAAAATATATTGATGATCAGACAATATAATTATATCGGGCAACAACCTCCCGACGAGATCCAGACGGGACTCGAACCTGCATGCTCAAGGTGCAAAGTCCACCACATAGCGCCCTACGCCTTAGCGCTATGTCATCAGATACGGGAGGTTGTTGCCCGATATAATTATATTGTCTGATCAACAATATAATTATACTGGAAGCATTTCGGTGTTTCCATCATAACTCTAGTTCTTTGGAGGCGCGGCACCATATCGGCAGCTGCTGGCCCTCGATACGGTCAGGATATTTATTTTGGCGCCCCCGATAGCGCGATGGTCGGTGAGTGCACTCGACCGCCTCCACAGTGCCGCCTCC
>LGRX02001255.1:0-64217 GCA_001247695.2 Cymbomonas tetramitiformis | reverse complement strand
GCGGGTCTCTCACTCTTCACATGATGATGATGCGGATGATGGATACTCAGGGGGGGGTTTATTTTTTCCCCACCTGTACGTTCACGTACCCCCTATATAAATTAGGTCCTCATTCATGGCAATTCCAGGATTGCTTGAAGGGATTCAGAAAATTCAGTGCTTTAACAGTGCGAATTAACACTGCGTTTTTGAGGCCCAAATCGTAGGCTGTACTACGTATGCTGTATCCATATTATATGAATTGAAGCCATTGTGTCAGCCATGTGACTACGTGACACAGCACATATTTTACAAATCACTTCACACTGCGTCAATAATATAATTCCGGTCATCAGTGGATAATGAAAAATATAAACAGGAATAAATTGATTATTCGATTTATATCAAAAAGCACGCAACGTTACGCTCAAGTCGTTCAAGTGTCGTGAACAGTGAACAATCGTTGTGGCCAGTGAACAGTGTGCGGTCAGTAACCCTTACGCCGGAAGCGATCTTGTAAATAGATATGAGGAACAAAATGGGCCGAGATTTATATAACGTGAATTCAGAAACAGTGAATGCTATCCATACACGTGGCATAGAAGTCCTTTGCTTCTGCCCCAACTTAGATTTCCATATTGGGGAAAAAATCGGAGATGGAATCGAAGATCCCCCTCTTTTGAAAAATCGGGAAATATTGGGGAAAAAATCGGAGATGGAATCGAAGATCCCCCTCTTTTGAAAAATCGGGAAATATAATTCAGTGGCTCTTAACACTGTGAAAAATGAAGCCAGACACTGTGACACTGTACGCTGTATACGATTTCTGTCTCAGTTTTTTTTACGTCTTCATTCTTCAAATCTGAGAAATGTGTGAACGGATTCCGAAAATTCAGTGGCTCTTAACACTGTGAAAAATGAAGCCAGACACTGTGACACTGTACGCTGTATACGATTTCTGTCTCAGTTTTTTTTACGTCTTCATTCTTCAAATCTGAGAACACAGAGTAGAGCTGTGACACACGACACAGTGAGCTGTGACACACGACTCAGTGTGTCACTGTACACACGACACGACACGACACGACACGACACGACAAGACACGACACGACACGACACGACACGACACGACACGACACGACAGTATAAATAAAATTAAATATAAATATAAAAGGTCATCCATGAATGACAAGATGTGACTTCACAGTGCGGTAATAATTAAATTTTAATTATATTTAACCCAGGTCATCAGTAGATAATGAAGGGGGGGTCTGGGGGGGCGGGCCCCAGCAACCTTTACGTACATACGGTTCATGCATAAATGACAACAATGTGACTTCCTGCGGCGTTAATAATGTAATTCAGGTCATCAGAGAAAAATGAAGGGGGTCTGGGGGGCGAGCCCCGGGCGATACCCCACTCCTCCCTCCCCCCTTGGCCGCCTCTATTTGCCGCAGGTCTCTCACTCTTCACATGATGATGATGCGGATGATGGATACTCAGGGGGGGGGTTATTTTTTCCCCACCTGTACGTTCACGTACCCCCTATATTTTCAGAAGGAGGTGGGGGAAATTTTGGGAAATATCATTCTTGAAAGGCGGAAGAATTTTTGAGGCAGATCTGTAAATTAAAATTCAGAATTCAAAATTCTATTCCAGGAATGTCACTTTTCTATTCCAAAATAATAATATTTCGTAACAGATATTCTCAGATGTAATAAATAAGAGGCACAATGTGACCTACGCTAAAATCGCGTATGCTCGGGCACTGTATTGTGACCTGCGCTGAGATCGCGTATGCATGGACACAATATGACTCGTGCCAATGACGTGGACACAATTCATACAACCTCCGGTACAAACGGACAAGGTTGACTGCCACGACATCACATCTAAAATCAATAAATCACTCAGAGAGAAGGTGTGACATCAGTACAACACCGTTATACATATAGTCATGAGGATTTTAAAGAAGACACAGTCTCTCCGATATTGACAAACATGGTACATATATTACCATGCTCTCTAATCACATATCTGATATCCCACAGCATACGATGTTGGTAATAGCAAACCACTTCGCTGCTAGAGGGTAGTGTTGTATATATACAGCACATGCTTGGGCACTATATGACCCACGCTGATGACGTGAATTCGGGCTGCATCCCAAAGACTGCGATGCACCTTTGGTGCAATGGGCTGCAACCCGAGAACTGCTATCCCGCTTCATAGTAAGCTATCACGTCATCACATAGAGGTCGGACCTCTGTTGTATTTAAACGGCGCTTGACAACCGCCTAGCAATACACTTCCTTGAGGGGGGAAGATGATAAGCTAAAAATACAACTAAAAACCAAATAAATAATAAAGACAAATAATAAAACAAAGTAAGTTGCATCATTGTTTTTGTTTTGGTAAGCCTGACTATATACAATCAAACCATGCAGAACTCCATGAAGTTGACACATATTTGTATCAAACATTTCTAAGGTCATCAGCCATGACATACATATGAGCTTGATTTTGAAGACCTAGACATTGTATACATCTGGTCTAGCGTGTATCCAGACAAGAATTGTATATTGACACGGTGCAAGCACTATAGCCTCTGCCACCGATGATCATTGAAAAAGGGCAACCATTCTTGATATTTCATCTGATTGGATCATTAAAGGTGTCAAGATTACTCAATGCAATATGCAGGCTACGGCCTGAGTACAACACCTAGAAAGGTCAAAGCCAATGAGCTGACCAATGCAGCATAAATGCTAGCTGCCTTTGAAGGCTACATAATAAGCTTATTGCCCTTATGTCTTGAAATGTATCCGTGTATTGGCATCTCTTTGAGGTAATCATACCTGCTGAATGAGCCATACCAACCATCTTGTCTTCATTGATCATTGGTCATATCTGATCATACCGCCATTGAACAATGCCTATTCTGTGAGATTATTATATCACGAGGCATTTCAGTAGTGCACATTAAACAATTGTAGTGCAGCAAAGATCATCAGCTCTTCATCATACCTAAAGGTTGAGTTGTTGTCAAAAGCATTGATTCATCAGACACCATATCTCAGAGGTCTACTCATCATGGAAGACAGAATCTGTGCAATCATGGCTATTCAGCCTTCAACATAGCTAACATAGCTATACAGTCTATGACCCAACCGTTGTTAAGCGGCCTCCACGCCACATGGCTAAAAGATGGCAAGTAATCTCTTCGGTCATTCTTGGGCATAGAGCAATCAAGCACAGCCAATTCAAGATGTTTATCCCGAGATTCTCCAAGAATCAGGGGAGAAGTCCTCTCCGGAGGCCTTTCGGCCAGTTTTCGAGAAAACATTTGTTTTTTCTTGTTTTGGCATCTTTTTGCATACTTAAGGGTCAAAATTCTTTCGGCCAATCTTCGGCCAAACCCTCTTTTTGGGAGACTCTCTCGGCCAGGGGCCGGTCAATCGCGACAGGACTTCTCCCCTGCCAAGAATTACTCATGTTTTCCATGTGTCATTTGAAAACAGCCAATATACCGCCCTATGATGGGAGTCATATCCTTCAGCGAGGGGAAGTGGTTATGCTGTAAAGTTGACCAATCTGATCATCACAAAAGTGACAGATTTGAGAAAATCGATTGAAACTATTGAAATGAATTCCTTACAATAAGGTATTGCACCTAAAGGAATAAAGGTTTCATCGTCTGAAATAGGAAAAGAGTTTTACATTGACTCTAGTTCCTGAATCCAGAATCACATAGAAAATATGTTCTATCCTGTGCATATAAAAAGTACATTAGATTCAGATTCTGAGCATACAAGTGGACTTAAATGCACTCAGGTTTGTACTGAGTTGCAATTGTCCAAAGTTTTTATTCTGATATCACTACTTATTTGTGGAATAGCATACAATGGTATAAACCATCCACATATAGATTGACACCATACTTGTGGTTTCATATCATTTTGGCACATAAGACAAGCATGCTTCATTGAGGAATAAAGACTCTTTGAAAGCTCATTCTGGAATGTTTAGAAATTTGTTGCCTCGTCCATTAGGCCACGAAGTCTTGGGAAAGGCCATGGCGGAACTCGAACCCGCAATCTACATACGGTTTCCAAGCGCAGTTCATCCTCATTCTGGAAAGTGACAGAAATTTTATAGTCATCAACAAGTCACAATTCTATCGGATTGAAATGACACATTCATCATTTATACTTCCTTATCATGACAAGTCTCTGAATAGTGTTTGCCCAAAAATAAAATGGGCACCATTGAGATAAGCGATCATGTACTAAAGAAGATACACATATCACTAGGCAATGCCATGTTCTAATCGTAATGAAATGACATGCCAGCCATCCATCAACTACGGAAATACAACTCGTAGTAAGTTGGTGTCATTACAGACACTTCTTGATTGACTCTTCATTAGCTTCGATACCAAAGTTAACTTCGGTACCATCACTGATTTCGTTGTTCATCATGACAATCATTATCCAGAAACATTGTCTAAGTTGGGCACATCATTGTCTAAGTTGGGCACATCATTGTCTAAGTTGGGCACACCATTGTCTAAGTTGGGCACACTATAGTGACCCTAAACTGACAAAGTATGTGGGCTGCAACCCAAAAACTGCATATTGACATTGGACATTTGACATCATCTGGCATTTTCCACATTCAAAAACGTCAGGCATATTGCCAATATGACGTAGAGAGAATCAATGTTCAGATTGACATTGTTACCTCTAAAGCATTCGATGAGTAATCTCAGTCTGATTCTCTATCAAACCATTTTTTCACATAACATAATGATTGAATAACATCCTCCATCACCATCTGATTGGTTTGATACATCTCTTTTTGCGAGGGGGAGGAAGAGTATAGATTCATTCATTTTTCATACAGCTGCCACAAATTGATTTACATCATTGTGATTTTGCTTGGAAGATTAAATTTGACTTATTGACACATAAAGTTCATTGTGAAGAAATCATAGATGCATATTTCTCCGGCTCTATCATATTATATGAAGGGCACTAACACTGGAGAACGATGGTTTTTCAAATGTGAATAAGCTATACAGTAATCACTCAGTAATAAGAAAACCCGCCAATAAGAAAGTAGCCAGCTTTTTTGATTTCTTCACAATATTTAACACATAACACTCCATATTTAAGATCTCTATATAAATTAGAAAGTTGCTAGGCTGACCTAAAATTCCTGTTTTCTTAAAATCGAGTGTTTACTGTATATTGTAAGCTTACGACCATCACTTTGACGTCAACAGCCTAAGATGCTGATTGTCGAAATTCAAGAGTTGAAGGATTCGTTGAATCAACCTTGGTAACATGTGTTTTGATTGATGAATTGTTGATCCATGGTTTCTCCCCAAATCTAGAGAAGCTGGCACACAAGTTGTTGCCAATGTCTTAAGGAAAGCATCTGAGCAAAGGATTGCCAGTTGTGCCATCAGGCATCGAATTCCATAACAACAAAGCCGAGTGAGTGAGATCCGCCACTCTAGCTATTTGCCCGTCATTCCTTCCAGGTTCATGACAAGAGACAATTCATCAAAGTCATACACCAATGCATAAGTCACATGCATGGTTGCACAGTTTGTATCCGAATGCCATCCCATCAAGGTTAAGCATCTAGACAGTAACTCTGGCCAACCAAAAGCCTTCCTGTCTTCGGATATCTTGAGCATTCTCATTTCCAGCTCCATTATGGACTAGGAAGCATCATGACTGTGCCTCGCCAGGACGCTGATCCTCAAAGCTGCACACTTGAGGCGAGCCTTATGAGACAGTGACCTTTGGCATGTGGGGCGTCAACCCCTTATCAAATCCTGAACACTTGTTAACACCTGGATAAATTTATCATGAGATTAATTCGACTAAAATCGGAAAAATTCGAATAAATTCGAATAAATTCGAACAAATTCGCACATATTCGGATAAATTCGAATAAATTCGAATAAATTCGGATAAATTCGGATAAATTCGAATAAATTCGGATAAATTCGGATAAATCCGAATAGATTCGAATCAATTCGGATAAATTCGAATAAATTCGAACTAATTGGAATAAACTCGAATTATTTCGAATAAATTCAGATCATTTGCAGTAAATTCGAATAAATTCGGATTAATTGGAATTAATTCGAATATATTCGTATTTATTCGAATGACATGTTGAAATAATAATAACAATTATAATCAAAATCAATTCGAATAAATTTGAATAAATTCCGAATAATTCGAATAAATTTGAATAAATTCCGAATCATTCGAATAACTTCGAATAAATTCAGAGTAATTCGACTAACTTCGGAATAATTGTAATACATTCGAATACATTCGAATTAATTGGAATAGATTCGAATACATTTGAATAATTCGAAATAATTGCAATAAATTCGAATACACTCGAATTAATTGGAATATATTCGAATACATTTGAATAAATTCGGAACAATTGGAATAAATTGGAATAAATTCGGAATAATTGGAATAAATTGGAATAAATTCGGATTGATTGGAGTTAATTCGAATATATTCGTATTAATTCGAATAATATGTTGTAATAATAACAACAACAATAATTAACATCAATTCGAGTAAATTTGAATAAATTCCGAATAATTCGATATGATATGTGGCAACTGCGGTCCTATTATACAGCTCTATTCTGGATACAGGCTGAACCGGATGGATACGAATATCGAGATCCCCGAAATCTAACTTATAAGCACGTCCATGGCTGAGCACTTTAGATATGGTAAATGGCCCAATATATGGTTGCTTAAAGTGTCTGCCTGCCTCTGTCAAACCAGTCCATTGAATAAACTCAGTCCGTAGAAGAACTTTCTGCCCTACTGCATACTGCCGGGGCATGTGAGTCTTATTGAATCTGGCTTGGCTGATCTCTGCTGCTCGGTAAATGTTATCTACCGCGTTGGCATGTACAGCCGAGTACTGGTCAAAATGATCTCGAATAGCATTCTGTATTGGAACAGGAGCTTCTGGCGGAATAGTGATTGCCAGATCATGAGGCGAAAGTGGCTGCGCCATCGAGTCGAGATAAAATGGTGTGTAACCAGTTGTAGCAGAAACCGTGTTGTTAATTGCAAACTCCACCAGAGTCAACTTGTCCTCCCACGAATTGGCTGAAGTATCGTTGCAACAACACCCGAGGAAAAAAATACTATCTAATCAGTTTATAAACCAGAGGATGGTGAATCATGCATCAAACAGAATGAAAAATACCTGAGGATGTCCTCAATGAAGGCATGGCTCCTCTCATTGCTTACATTCGACTGCGGGTGGTGTGAAGACGTCATAGACAATCTCGTACCAGTGGATTTCCACAGTGTTTGCCAGAATGTAGATGTCCCAGGGGAATTCCCGGGAGTAGACTATTATCCTCTATTATCTTGAGGAATCATATCATATATTCAGATATACTATTTAACATAAACCCAGGCAGCAAGAGTTATATCATTTGCTGTCCAAGTCTGAGAGACCAACTCTGTTACCTCTCTTTATTCTCTCCTCTGAGCTCACATATTATTTTCCCCAACTGTTCGCTCAGGCAATGTCACATCCACTCACTAATTTCCCTAATAGTTCGCTACTCTTATTCTCATCGAAATCAGACCCCCCTACTATGGGTGTCTCAGCAGGTACGTCGTGCCTCCTGGCACAACTCTCCCCCCGTTAGGAGTGGACTTTCCCCTGAAACCACGACTAAAGCATAATCACACATACAATAGCGTACAGGGGTCTCGTGATTCCTCTGCTCATCAGCGTAGCAGAAGGGCTTCACCAAGGATCACGCTGCCAACGCTCATCCCGGATTCATCCAACCGCACACAACCGATATCTAAGGCAGGTCTTCAGTCTTCGTCTTCTCCTTCGAAACTCTGCTTGCCGTAGATCGGTTACACTCGGTCCAAGGGTTATGACCGTAACATCGTTTACTTTCCTGTGCCTCCAAAAGTCAAGTGCTGGAACAGATGCCGCAGTAGACCCTCTGGAACTGGATACACTGCGTGTGACTTCTGCATCCACTTCCGATGACCACTCGGTCCCAGTTGTGCAGTATCAGGGTGAACTCCTGTTGCACGTCGATGCGAACAAGGAGTCGCTGCAGAGCATTGCAGTAAGGGTTCGGGCGGAGGCGAGCTCGCCCATATACATGTAGGTTTCATGTATCGTTTCCCATACATGCAGTAGGTGCGAAGTGAGGGGCGCCGGTAAATGGCTCATTACTGGCCTGAAACGCAGGGCGTCAGGGTAACGGCCCATCGGGTTCTCCACAAACCAGTGTTGAGGACGGAGATACTCGATGATGTCTAGGGTGCGTTGTACGCACGCGTCCGCTGTAACGAAATCGGGCGGACCTCCAGTGGTGCGGGCCTGACTGTACTGGGTACAAGAGGGGGGCTTGCCCATACCACGTCGAAGTACCCTGGGGGATACCTCCAATAATCCCAGCTCTCAATGGCCGTCACGTGAGTCGGCCGCCAAAGCGGGTCAGCGTCCAGAGTTACCGATCTCGAGGCTGGGAAGCAGCGGGCAAACTCCTTTTCCACGGAGCCTGTTCCACTGAACAATACCAATATCCGTACTGGCCGAGTATCAAGTGCAGCGAGGGTAGTGACATAGGTGACCTCGCCCTCTCTCGTCATTCCACGTTGTTCCCAAGGAAGGCATTCGTCGGTGGGGTTCTCAAACTCCTCCTCCCAGGGTCTCACCAACAGGTTTGTCCGCGCGAGGGGTAAATCCCCGTGGGGACGGCTCGGACTCGGCGGTGTCGAGGAACGTGGCCAATTGACGCTTCAAGTCGAGAACCATCGTCCTCAAGTCCGCGAGCTCGCCGGGTCCACCGGAGTCACCGGCGGCCCCCTCCATGAAATGCGTGCCGTGAGAGTAGCGGTGTGCGGACGCCGTGGCGGTGCCCGCCCGCACGTGCTCGGAGTAGCATTCACGCACCCATTGTTGAATCGTGAGGAGGTCGTGAGCGGCTCGTTGATCGTGGAGAAGCAACCGTGACACCACCGGCTGGTAGAAGACGGTGTCGAGGGACTTGATGAACAGCGCCTTCACGTCCTCATCTAGAAGTGTCGACCGCGTCCTCGCAGCCTTCAGAGCGGCGTTGAAGTCTCCGATTTTGTCATGCGGGTCCACGCCCGCAGAGATGCGGATGCTCAACAAATCATGTCCGCTTGACCGTGAAAGGGGTCACCCGCCGGGATCATGCGGCGGGCAAACTCAAGCAGTACCCGCTTACCGTCGCTCGGGAAGGTGGAGTGCGAGGAGTCCATCCAGTCAGCTGCGGGTGACATGGGGTCAACCATGAGCTCAAGCGTGGAGAACAACAAGCCGTTGGCCTCCACGCGGACGGGAAGGGCAGCATCGTCCAGCAGGAAAAGGGGTGCAAAACCAATGTCCTCCGTGACAAACGCTGTCTGCAGCGCAGAGACCATCCTGGCGAAGAGTGCGGACGCGTGGCACTCAGTCCCTGAAAATCGCCCGTTCTTGTCCTCGAATAACTTTTGACGAACGGACTTGGAGACCTTCATGTCGAAGTGCTCCCGTTGAAGTGTACGCATCGAGGCTAGGAACGCAGCACCCGCTGAATTGGCAGCCGGCTGAGCCGCCGGCGGTGTGGCTGGAGTGTTGGCGTGTCTCGCAGCTGCTGAATCAAAAATCGTGGCTAGTGCGCGTCGGCGATTCGCCATGCTAGCGGTGGCTCGAGTAGAAGCGACCATAGTGAGAAGGACTGAAGGGGCGGAGTGAGGCAATGAAACGTGAGATGTGCGGCAGTTCCGGGCGGCCAAGAAACGCGCGGGTCGCCGATACGGCAGCCGTGAGAGATCAAATAATCCCGGGAAGTCGTGTGGTAGCGGCGGCCAATACGCAACGGTGTGGGATCCAACCAGAAAACGTAAACCAATCCAACGTTAAGACCCGTAAGAAAATCGTTCTCCAACCGGTGCGGCGTGCCGTAAATCAACCCATAAAATTTAGGCCATACCCGTGACTGCCGGCACTCTCACGCGCGGAGCGCCTCACTCCATCCCAGGCGTCCGAGCTTAGCCACTCATGGTGGCAATCTCGCAGTGGCTAAATAAAGCGCAATAGGCGCATGTATGGCACGGCTGTTATTGAACTGTAACAACTACGCGCAAGAGTTTGGTGGATATGAGTGCAGCAGTCTGGTGACCAGAAGTGCTTGCTTGAGCCTAATGCTCCTCATATACTCTAATGCTCTCACACGTCGCACGTGTTACCACCATCGGGTTGTGAACCCGAGAGCACTAGGTGAACTTCCCGCATCGGCTAGACGAATAGCCATTGATGCTCGCATGTTGTTCTGTTCATGCTAGAAGCGAAGATGCGTCTTGTCAAAACAAGTCAGTCCGTTCTTTTAAAGATGTATCTTGCTTCGCCATCTCGATGCCATATACTTGGCCTCTCGATGACAGATGTCACTCACCCTAGGTGGATGACAGACATTCTGACTGTACATGTCATAGTCGACCGTACTAACAATACTTGACGACTGTATGTCATTATGACACATGATATGACATGACATGACATGACATGACATTTATGCCAGGTATGACATGTATGACACATATGTCATCGGTCATATCCCTGACAACGAGGGCCAAGACGTCATAGAGGAGCCCATTAACTTTCTCGATAACCAGAGAGGTGGGGTCGTCGAGGTCAAAGGGGGCCAAGTCCAGCCCAGCGGACTGAAACTCGGTCCGAAGCTGCACCACCAACTCGGAGAGGCGGTCGGTGTCGTCAGTACCACGATAATGATGTTTCTTGGAACCAAGGATATCCTCGCGGATACCCTTGGCCCAAGCCCGATGTAAGCGCCCCTTGTAGACCGCGTCAACCGCTGCATGCTGGTCGACAAAGGTTCTTCCGCAACGCGACAGCAGCGTCGGAGTTGCTGGAAGTAGCAGGGGGTACCACAGGCGGGGTGCTAGCGGTTGGGGTGTCCCGAACCGCATCCAGAAGCCGTATTGAGGCGTCCAAGTCGGAATCCCTCAATAGGCGCTTGCGAGCTCTTGTAGATGTTGCCATACTCCTGAAAGCCAGAGAAAAGATGATGCGCGGCTGCAAGTTTGGGTGTTGTGGCGGAAACGGAGGGCAGGCGTAATGGCAAAACGTGCGGAGAGGCGAAACGAGCGTGGGGCACTTGCAGATGTCGTCGTGGTCGAAGGTGTCCGGAGCACCAACCCAAAATACGTAAACCAGCGGGATCAGGGCACGTAAAATATCGTAGATGAACATTGCCAAAATCGAGCAATAGCGACGCGCGGTGCCCATGACTCGCAGCCGCAAAAAGACGTCTACCGCAAAGCCATGTCCCAAATCCTAGTCGCACCCAAACGCGCAAGTGCGCACCACCTCTTCAAGCGGCTGCTTAGCCAATCACGATGGCCAAGATAGCAAGTGGAATAAAAGCGTGGATGGGGCCACGACCTACCGGAATATCCTAGTTCACTAGATATCAGAAACTCCCGTACTGTGTGTGGATAAACTCTCAAGATAAATAAACCCTAAGCTAGATATACCCGGAACGGTCTCGGACGGTTTCGGAGTCTAGCCTACCTGTGACACAGCGTGTGTCACAACACGAACCTATAGATCAGTCAGCAGTCGTCTCGTGTTGGCCTAGGAGTCTGTCATAGGGGCCTGCACCGGGACTCCCGGTCAGGGCTGCCTATACAGATTTCAGCAAGGACTATCTAAACCGAAAGAGGAAAAAATAAGTGAAAGTTGACTTGCCCTGAAAATTTCGCAACACAGATTCTCCTGCGCCTATAACCACGAAAGGACGGCAACACCAACCACTATGATAGACGGTGTGTGTGTGTGAATGAGTCCGGTAACCAGCTTACAAACGAGGAAGTAGTAAACAGGTGGCAAATAAGTAGGTGCTTCAGAAATTAAACAACAAAAGGCACAAGTAAACGCAAACACGATGAACATGAAGATATCGACTGAAGCGCGAGCGGTCAGTATATTAAAAAAAAACAGACTCGCACAACCGTCAAGGGGTTCGCCCCTGTGCGATTCACAACTATCAGGCCTTGCATACCCTCTCGGAAAAGTTGGAATGCCGAGGAGGTCAATCATAACCTTGGGCTCGACTCGAATTCAAACGTCAGATGCCACTCAGGCTAAAGACTCCTGTCGTTTTCTCGTTTGAACATATGTGCGAACTAATCCCATTTCTACTTTGCAAACTTGAGAGAAGCTCAGAACTGCAACCCGGGTGCTAGAGCTGATGCAAAGGTTTGAAGCTCGCGAACATCTCGAATACCGCAGATATAAAACAGCACGTACATTACAAACAACTTGTGTTCATCCTGAGGCCGGTGAGAATTGAAAGGGGTAGGTTAAGATAAACATAACAACTAAGTGAAATCTGCGAATACTTACGCAGTATAAAATTCTAGGTATCAATCTCTGCTAGCCGTCTTACAACTTCACCTCTACATCTACGCCCGCTGGGAGGTCAAGCTGCATGAGAGCATCTATGGTTTGTGCTGAGGGGTCCTTAATATCAATTAGGGGCTGGTGTGTGCGAATTTCAAAGTGTTCCATAGAGTTCTTGTTGACGTGGGGAGAACGGAGGATGCAGAAAATCTTTCGCCTTGTGGGCAGAGGGACAGGTCCGCAGGCGACGGCATCACTATTTCTAGCAGCTTCCATAATCTTAGCGGAGGCTTCCTCTATGCGTGGAACTCCATATGCCTTCAACTTAATACGAATCGTTTGTTGTGGGATGGTGTCCGCCTGCAAAAACGCTTCGGCCACTGTTAGCTGGAATATGCGGACCTGTTAGTGACACCACAGAGTTGCGCAGAGCAAGCTAGTGCAGGTGTTGACAGCAACCGCATTTTATCAGAACGCTTACCGCAGATTGGACTTGGACCACAGAGCGACGTGCGGGCTGCACACGTTGTGCAACACAAGACTTGTTTGCGACAGTGGAGCGCATGCCAATGAATGCCGGCATATTCGTTTTGCAAGAGGACTGAGACATAAAAGCTGCCATTGTATACGAACAGGGCAGTGTTTTCGAACAGGGCAGTGTTTTTTCTTTCAACTGGTTGTGACTGCCGAAGCAAAAGGTCGAACCTCAGGGTCGAGGCAGGGGGAGTATAGTAGATACGTATCAACAACAATAAACAAACAAAAAAGGCAAGAAAACACGAGTAGGCAAGATACGTATGAAACGAACATACGTTGACCCGTAGTGATACAGGTCGACAGGCGGGATAGTTGATGACCTATGTAAACGATACAGAACCAGTTCATCGCTTTTGTAACTTACGATCTTGATAGAATAAGAGGACCCAAGAGCTCACCTTACGCTAGGGGCGCGTACAGTGCTCTACAGACCCAAAAATTTTCATATCTCTGCGGGGGAGGCGCGGGGATGCTAGGATTGCGCCAGGTTAACCTAAAAAGGCGCCGCGAAACAAGGTACCACACTATATTATGAAATTATCAGCATATTTTGAGCGCGAATCCCATGCTAAACTTTTTAATATATCCATGTAGCGAGGAGAAAATGGGCAGAACTGGTGCTCGGGATTTCGGTTTGCACTGCGGACAACCTGGGAGATGCGAGGTTGACGGACGTTGCATCCAGTGAATACTCGTGAAGTTACTAGTTAGGCCCGTCGTTGTTCCAGGAATGAACAATGTTCCTGGTTTGGGAATTTCGACGACATGTCGGTCTGTCGCGTTTTTGATCACGGCGATTTGATTGGTTGAAAAATTCTGAAACGCGACAGACCGACATGCGACAGGGTCGACATTATCTTTTTGGGGTCTACGTACACTATCTCTGCATGTCTTCGAAAACGAAAGATCGTGTCGACCCCAAAAAGATCATGTCGACCCCAAAAAGATCATGTCGACCCATTTTGTCTCCTTTTTGTCGTCCTATGTCGCGTTAATTTAAAATCTATCGTTAGATCAAAACTTTTTTAAGGGCGCACAGGCATTTAATGTCGCGCATGTCGGGCATGTCGGTTTTCGGGTTCCACGTCGGCAAAAAGACATGACCGCGTTTTGTGGGGGGAAAGCGAAATAGTGAATCTAGCACGTGCGTTTCAACGATCGAGGCATTTGTGCCACCCGATGGGGGGAAAGAAATATAAATCCGGACGCCACGTACGCACGGAACGTCACCCGTCATGCAGTCCAGAGAAATTTCATCGTTGTTCCTGGTCACGCGACAGCGACATCCGACACGACACCGGACACGACGACATGCCGACATCGCGACAAAGTTCCCAAACCAGGAACAACGACGGGCCTTAGTCCGATTCTATGGATTGGTGTCACGTCATCGTCACGTCACGGTGCGGTGCGTACGTCGCGTCGGCCGACTCACGACTGTCACCAGTTAGAGTTTATAGAAGGGACAGGGTACGGGCGCGGGCGCTGCGCTGGGAACTCGTCCAATTTGCATGATGACACATGATGACTGAATGTCACGGCTGCGTCTATCGCGCGAGACAATGACCACAATGAACGTCGCCGGCAGCAGACGGTGAACACGTGTGATGTCACATCGACATCGCGGACACCATTGCCGCTGCGCTGCCGATGCCGATGCCGTTGCGTGACTGCTTACTCGTTACTGTGACACTCGTTCTTCGTTGACCCATCCCAATCCGCAATTGCATCGTAAAATTCTTCAGCTACAGTACGCAAGTTTCTTCAACGTTCCGCCGCCTCATGGGGCGAACGGTGCTGTGACTGCTGTGATACACGCAGGGATTTCCAAAGTGCTCGGCTACTTTTATTTTTCAGTTCGCTTATCATAATGTGTAAACTTATGATACTATGTGTGCGCAGGTCATGTCGCAGGTATCCGATTGCGAGGAGGGACGCGCGCTCTTGAGATGTGGAAGTCGAGGTTGGCGAATGCCAACCTTGCTTGGGATGAAACCCAACCATATCGAAAGTATCGTATTAAGATATACATATTTCACGTTTGCATCCTTGGCATGTATGCAAAGTATGAGGAGCATTGAGTGAGCATAAGTCCTAGGCTGTTTTGGTTTTTGGTTCGTGGCGCATTCGTGACCTCTTGGGGTGTGGAAGTCGAGGTTGGTCTAAACCAACCTTGCTTGGGATGAAACCCAACCACATCGGACTATCTTATCGCACCTATCTTAGTTAAGTAATGTATATTACAAGTTTGAAGGTCTTTCGAGAACGTTAAGGCGATGGCTGATTTTGTTTTTTGGGGTCGTAATAAATCGTGGAAAACAAAATCAGCCTACGAACTTGTCCTAGCCGTCTGAGGCTCAAACCTTACAGGTTCATTGAGAAAAATGTACCGATGAGATAAGTTCGATGTGGTTGGGTTTCATCCCAAGCAAGGTTGGTTTAGACCAACCTCGACTTCCACACCCCAAAAGGTCACGAATGCGCCATGAACCCAAAACCTAAACAGCCTAAGACTTACAGTAATCACTCACCTTTAAGAAAACAGGAAATTAACGCCAGCGTATTTTTACATAGAGTTATTAAATATGGGGGCGATGTATTAAATATGACGGAGTTTTGAAAAACGCTGGCTGTTTCCTTAACGTCGAGTTTCCTTAACGGTGAGTGATTACTGTATGTCCACTCAATGCTCCTCATACTTTGCATAGATGCCAAGGATGCAAACGTGAAATATATACGATAAGTTCGATATGGTTGGGTTTCATCCCAAGCAAGGTTGGCATTCGCCAACCTCGACTTCCACATCTCAAGAGCGCGCGTCCCTCCTCGCAATCGGATACCTGCGACATGACCTGCGCACACATATTATCATAAGTTTACACATTATGATAAGCGAACTGAAAAATAAAAGTAGCGAGCAAATGGAAATCCCTGCGTGTATCACCAGTCACAGCACCGTTCGCCCATGAGGCGGCGGAACGTTTGAGAAAATTGTACTGTAGCTGAAGCTACGATGCAATTCGAATTGCGGATTGGGATGGGTCAACGAAGAACGAGTACTCTACTGTAGTTTGGCTATCATTGGCTATCATTGACTAACTTTGGCTATCCGATTTGAAATTATGACAGCCCTGTCATCGGGGGTCTGCGGGGGTCTGAGGGGGGTGTCTAGGGGTCACAAAAATTAAATTTTGCCGATTTCATCGCCGGTGGGGGTCCCCTTCGTCGACCCCCCAAATTTCAGTAGGTTTAGGGATTAGGTTCTAGGTTTAGGGTTTAGGTTCGAGAAATTACGTGAGAATTACGTCAGAAATCGTAATTTAGTTCAAATGCGTATTTAATAAAATAGGGTACCGGGTAGTAGGGTAATGGGCATTTGAAAAAACATTTTCTAAATCATAAAATTTATTCTACAAAAATATTTTTCTTCCTTTGAAATACTTTTCTAAACAACCCATTACCCTACTACCCCTTACTTTTTATATACATAAATATATATATAAAGATAAGTAATTTTATGTTAATCTCTCATATTCCCTCATATTCCCTCATATTCCCTCATATCAAAATTTGCCGATTTAATCGACGATGGGGGGTCCCCTACGTTGACCCCCCAAAATTTCAGCAGGTTAAATCGCGGAAATAGCATCGTCTCGGTCATCTCGGTAAAAATGCGTATTTAATAAACGAACGATAGGGTACCGGGTAGTAGGGTAACGGGCATTTTTAAAAACATTTTCTATTTCATAAAATTTATTCTACAAAAATACTTTTCTTTCTTTGAAATACTTTTTAAAACAACCCATTACCCTACTACTCATTACCTTTTATTTAAATAAATAAATGTTAATTTATGTTATTCTCTCACATTCTCTCACATTCTCTCACATTCTCTCATATCCTTTTTTTAACTTTAAGAAAAGCTCTCGAAATAGAATAAATTGGATATGCCTACTCAAATAAATCTTTTTTTTTTCACTTCCTTTTGATATTCAAAGAAAAATATTTGAATGGAAGACAATATATGAATCAGTCGATTTAAACAAATATTATTTCGAACTTATTAAGGAATATAAAATACTCAATCCTAACAAATTGTTGATGTGGGACATAAGTCAATTTCTATTTTACAACATTTTTGAGCTATTCTTTGACGATTTACTCCGAGATAATTATGATAGAGGGTTTGAGCTTATTGAACAAATTTTAGAAGATAACATCTTGGAATTCTTTTGGGATGTATATGAAGTGGATAGAGAGGATGAAGAAATTGAATTTGAAATACTTGAAGATGTATTATACAAAATCTCCGCAAAAGAGTATTTTAGTATGCGAGCAAATATTTTGCGACTCTATGATGAACGTGATGAAGAGGATGCACGCTTTGCGGACGACTTTAAAGATTGTCCGAAAGACATATTTAAGCATCATATGTGTATAGAAATACTTGACAACTTACTTCCATTTATTTTAAACGGAGACATGTATATGAACAAATATGAACAATATAAATCGTCCGTTAAATGCTTAAAAAGAATGACAAAATTTGCAAAATTAAATCAACTTTAAGACATACAATTCAATGAGCATAACTTGAAACAAATCAAGTATGGAATCTGAGCGAGACATTGAAAATAAATATGCAAAACAATTGTATGTTTGGCGAAGAGGCATTTTGGGCTTAAAAGGAGGTGTAAAACCACCAAACGAAGTAATAGAGTATTTAAATAAAGAAATTCCTGATTGGCAAGAATACGATTGTGGTTTTAAAAATGAAAAAAAGAGTGTGTGCCAATCATTGTAGCAATGTCAATGTTAAAGTTAAATGTTGTGCAAAATGCAAAAAGATATATTATTGTTCGAGAGAGTGTCAAAAAATGGATTATAAAAGACACAAGTTAGAGTGTAACTAAATTGAAATTACACATTTGTTGCCAATTCCGATTCACTAATTAATTCTCTTTGGCATTTCCAACACGGGGTTTCGATATATTTGCAACGACTCATTCGTATGCCACCGAAGATTGCCGCAATTATCATTACTAACACATTTCCGAACGCTTGTAAATCGCAAGAATTATTGAAAATATCCATATATCTTATAAGCTAGATATGTTTTGAACGCTTCCTATACAAGGGTTTATAATACAATGCATTTTTCTTCAAGCTTTTAGCCCTCTTTTGCTTACCCTTACACGAGCACTTCATTTAATAGTATATTATCTTATAATAGATTATTTTTTCCTCGTATTCTATTTGAAATTTGTTTTTGTTTTCTCAAATAACTTCGTGACTCGAGGGAATATATTGTCTTCGCAATCGCTCGTGATTGTCCATCCGGCAACAAATCATATTGTGGTCGTATAGGTGCTTTTGTGTTGTTTATGCTAGGCAATTTTAGTTTAGATGGAGACCTATTGACAATTTTAGTAGTTTTCCCTTTTTGATACTCATTTGCGCACGAGCGAAGTTTCGCTATCCATTCCTTTCTGGTGCCCATTTTAATGTTATATAATATGTTATGCTATATATTAATAATACAAATCATATGCTACGTTCAACTTTAAGCAAACGTAAAAACGCGGCTTTATGTAGGCAAATGGAAGAAAATGCTCTTGGAATAACACCTATAAGTCATGAAAAATTACTAAAACAAACACAAAAGTTTGCACAAAAATCTGGCGGATATGCACCTTCGGTCCCGAATTTCGATGACGGAACACTAATCAACGGCAAACCGATTATAGATTATACCGAACCCAAGTTCAACCCGCTATTAGAAAACAATAAACATTTTGTGTTAAATAAGATTGACAATATGACGCCAATTGAAAGGCGAGCATTATTTGAAGAATTCAAAAGTAAAGCGGAAATCGAAAATTTGAAAGTCATTTCAAAAACAATAACTTCACCATCGGAAGGAATAAGTTGGCTCAATCGGCACAACTTGATGGACGAGTTTAAGTCATTTCTCCGAAATGAATTTGATGGTGCGACCTTTAATACACCCACCAAAACTCGACAAGCAAAGTCAACCACAGCCATTCCGACGATGAGAGATAAACGGGGCAACTCATTAAACGATGAACAGCAAATGAATAAATTGTATTCATTTGCATCTCGTCACACGGACCATTTAACACAAGGTCACATTCGTCTACGACACCCAATTGTCTCGGCATACGCTCTCCCCGAAACTTCGACATTTGCGGACGAAACCCAATTTACCGAGTTTCTAAAATCGGAAGCGATGTTAAATAGAGCGATGCCCGAGAGACGTTATCAAATGAAACCAATGAGTAGTGGCGCCGTTAACTATCCTTCGGTATCCACATTTACTCCTCCAAGCGGCGGTTATCCATCATCGTCCACAGGTCCTTCCGGAAATTCGTCGGTGTATACTTTTAAAACTCCCTAAATATATATATATATATTGAAAGTATATAATAATGACAAGTTGTTTTGAAAATCCCGACCAAAATAAATGCCAAAAACCATTTGGTGCTTTCAACTATAGAACATTAGACAACACATTTGTGTCCAAACCGAAAAGAACGGCAACAAATGATGAAGTTACAAATCAAAAACCCAAAACCCTCGTTATCAAAAACAAAGGCAAAAATGTTCTAACCAAGCCCGGAATCACTAATAAGCCAAAATATGACATAGATACCTTAAAGCCGACAACCTCGACAAGTTTGAGTAAAGTAGATAAAGCTCATAATCGATTTCTAAAAACAAAATACGGCAAATTGCTTGAAGAAATGACAAAAGAAACCTCGTTAGGTCAACGTATAATAGGCAAAAACACTATCACTAAAGATGACGAGAGGATGGCTCAAATGGCTAGAGCGAGTGAGCTTTCGTATGCATATGCATTTAAGAAGGAAAGCCCACAACGTTTTCAAAATGCAATGTTGGATTTGCCGAGTTACGACTTGGATAAAGACTTGTCGGATAGAAATGCAATTGTTTTAAAACACAAGTTAAGAGACGAGGTTATCATTGCACAACGAGGAAGTGATGTGTCGGGTTTAAAAGATGCCGATGTCTTAATTAGTGACCCACAACGTATCCCGTTAGCATACGAGGATTGGTTCGATGTGAATCTAAAAACTCTTATCGGAAAACAACGAGAAACGGGTAGATATAAGCAAGCTGAGAGTCGTTTAATAGATGTATTAAATGCATATCCAACTAGCAATGTGGCGTTAACGGGGCATAGCTTAGGCGGCGGTGTACAAAATTATCTAATGGAAAAATATGCATCTAAAGAATCTAGAATAAAAGAGGCTCATTTATTCAATCCCGCAATAAACCCATTTCAAAAACCTGTGGGTAACGTTCCAAATGATAGAATTCATAACATATACGGCGTCGAAGGTGACTTGGTATCAATGGGCGCAAGACGTTTAAAGCACAAGGATGCTACATATGATGTCAAATATGTCTTACCTAAACCAAGCACGGAAAGTGAAATAAGCGAACTACACGATATCAACCAATTCTATACTCCAAAAAACATAGAATCGGAAAGGGTATCGCCGTTAAGAGCTCGCCTCGGCTTGGCAAGAATCGCATCAAAATCCTTAGATGCGGGTCTTTATGGATTAGCGGTGTATGATGCCTACTATTCAGCCAAAGAAGATGAAGGTCCGCAAGATTATGCAAATCGTGTCTCGGAAGATTTGAATCCCGATATCTTAGCAAATATAGACCCAGATTTTAGGTATACATCGAAGAATGCGCCCGATGAGCTTCAAGGTTTTGCAAATTGGTTGTTTTACATTCCACGCAACAAAGACAAAAAGAGGCAACGAGCATTTGAGGATAGACATTGGCATTCAAATTATGATTACCAAAAGCAAGGAATTCGTAAAGATGAATTTGACGATAACGTAATTTATGTACACGGCGTCAAATTTGTGAATTCGTCAAAAACGCCAATACCTGCAAAAAATTCGCAACGGCAACAAGCAAATATACCTCGAACACGAGAAATGGAGCAAATTCCTAATATGGTTTGATGAATGCATATATTATATTCTCTATATAATATAATAATTATAGATGTCAGCCTTTTCGCTTGGAAGTACATCGATTGTTAGCGATGACCTCATTTGCAAAAACTTACAATGTACGACGTTTAATGGTGGTCCACCACCTACGGGTGGCGGAGGAACTAGTTTGTGGATTCAGGGCGATGAAGAAACAATTTATTCAAATAATGGTGAAAATGGCGTGCTTATTGAAGGTTTTTTAACAGTAAGTAAGCTTTGCAACTTTCAAAATAATATCATTTTACGAGCACTAAACTTTCCTTCTCCACCTACAATTTCTATTACTACTGATTTAATAACAGATCCAGAATCATATCTTTTGAAATATACAAATATTGCAAATCCTGATGCCGGTATAAAAGCCAATAATGATGTTATATTAGCTGTCGATGGTCGTTGGTTTTGTCAAAAAATTGCAGCGGAGAATGATTCTGATGACACCGATGATAATAGAAAATACGTAGCATCGAGTCTCAATCCTTTACGCACCAAGGGTAGTTGCACCATTGCAAAAAAACTGTATATAGGGCAAGGCTTGTTTGTAAATCCAGCTAGTATGCCGCTTGAAGCTGCCGCAGCCGTTGGACAGTTTTATATAGAAGAAGACACACCCGGTGGTGGTAATTGGACTGTGAAATACAAAAAGACTTAGCCCGATATAAAAAATCTTAAGTTTATAATATATAACAATGTCGACTTTCTCTTTAGGCGAAAATGCATTCATAAAGAATTTGAGCGTGGACACCTTAATGAAAGATGGAAAACCTTTTGTAAGTGTAAGTGACCCATTAGTGGTAAATACGGTCGAATGTCAAACTATAGGCTCGATTGATAATCCACTTCAAACGATGCACATCGGTAGCGATATTCGATACCAGAACGATATTAAGTGGATTGACACACAAGACCCAACACTCGAGCGTGAACAAATGTCTTTATTGACAGATGGCTCATTGAAAGTTCACACCTCGATAAAATTCAATGATTTTGTATTAAACAATCCAGTCTCCAAATCACGATTTTCAGCAGGACTTGATGACCTTGACAGCTCTTTCGAGATTAAGTCGTTAGACCCGGTCGAACAAACAAGAGTTAAAATCGGCGAAACAGGGTTGAATGAAATCTCTTGCCTCCAAACGGTTATTAATATTGAGCCATTAGGGAGTGGACTTTTAATTAATGACGGTCCATTAGTTCTCAATACGGGTGACATCACATTAACTTCAGGCAAATATCGAGGGGATGGGTCATTGTTGACCAATCTACCTTCAGGTGCAAACCAGAATCTACAATCAGTAACTGACCAAGGAAGCAGTACCACAAATAGTATTAGTGCTTCTGCATTTGTGGGTGATGGGTCAGGATTAACAAATCTTCCAGTTCAACCTGATACATCTACACTTCAAGATGTGACCACTAGAGGGGCTACAACTAGTGTTGCCGATGTTTCATACACAGGTACAGGCACGATGATTATTAATCAAGAGAAACTTAGTGGAAATAATCTTAGAATTGAATCAGGTTCGGGCGGTTTGGGTAAAGTATCAATCGGAGAGCAAACTCAAGGATACACAAACGCCGACCATATGGGTGAACGTTCCATCGCTATTGGTCGTAATGCATTATCCATAAATAATACAACTTCCAATGATACGATTGCTATTGGTTCGGGAGCAGCCAACAATAATTGTGGTAGCTTTGCAGTTTGTATCGGCGACGACTGTGGTCAGAATAATTGTAAAGACGAAGCAATTAATATTGGAAAATATGCAGGAGAATTTTCAGCCGGCGAAAATTCTTTAAATATTGGTGCGTTAGCTGGACAAAACTCTACTCAAAGTGGAGTGAACACCGATAACACAATTGTTTTGAACGCAAGCGGAATTGAATTGAATGCCGGTGTGGCAAGTAGTTGTTATATTCGACCTATTAGGGCTAGTCCAGATGTGGGTTCAGAAAGTTTGCAATTGTATTATGATTCAGCATCAAATGAAGTTAGAAGTGGCGCAGTACTTCAAGGCTCCATAGGTACGCTCGCACAAGTGGTCGCAAACGGGGACACCGCTTCAAACATAAATCTTAGTGGAGACCTAGATGCAGCGGGTATCATTCTATCCAATTCATTAAATTACGCTTATCCAAGTTCAACCAACTCACTCACACTAACGGGTGTTCCTTTGACACTTATCACGAAAGCATATGCGCATACGACTCTTCCAGCAAATCCGTTGAGATTTACGGGCGATGTATTTACATTTGTTAATAACACCGCCGATACGATTTCAGCTTCGACTATTGTTATGTTCGATGATGATGGAATAAACACCGTGAATGGAGTTCAACCATTTAATAACTCGTATACTCAAAGTAATCAAAACTGCACCCCCATCGGTGTCTGTATTCAAGACAGTGCCGCAAGCCAATCGTGTTTCGTATTGATAGGTCGTGGGTTTACTACTTGCAGAAATGCAACTGCTGCGGACAACACCTACGTTAAAGGGCAACGTGTTAAATGCATAGTAAATGGTGAGATTATTAGCGCTCAGATTAATGCGGGAGATTCGATTATTGGTACAGCAATGGAATCAAAAGTTGCAGGAGCGGGTGAAGGTGTATTAATTTGGGTAAGACCAGATTTCAATTATTTTGTTTGAATTCTATTATAGTAGCGGGTAGCTAGTAATGGGCATTTTTAAAAACATTTTCTATTTTATAAAATTTATTCTACAAAAATATTTTTCTTCCTTTGAAATACTTTTTAAAACAACCCATTACCACGTACCCAATACCTTTTATGTATATTATATGTATATATATTTATGTTTAACAATTGTATATTAAGCATCCGATTCATCATCATCGGAGTGTCTTTGAGGTTTGCGCATTCCAACACGTACACGTTTAGTCCTACCATTGATTTTTCGTTGAGCGGGATATATATGATGTTTTGTTAAAAGCTTGCCAAATTCGGTTGCGGTCATTAAATTTCCATCTTTTATAAACCAATCGTGTACGTTTTCAATAATAACATACCAATCACCAACTTTTTTCCAATCAAATCTATATATTCCTTCTTTTGTCATTACACCTTTGAAGTCTTTTAGAATGTCTTTACTTTTGTAAATCTCATAATTAGCCTCAATCCATTCAAATCCACCTCTATTAGAACCCGTTCTTTCCGCTACTTCAGATTTGACAAATTCAGGTTTGGGAGTTCGACCATTGATAATACTTTTTCGATAATAGTCGCACAATATACTAATAAATGCATCCGCTACATTTACTTGGTTTACGAAATTATCAATGCTATCATCTCTCACAAAGTAAGCATCGTTTGGTTCCATAATGCTATCGCTAGATGTTCTATCACATTGAACATAATTTGCTCTATCCGTGTATGCTCTATCGACCCCTTCAACCTCGGGTGTATCGTTGGATAGACAAAGCATATATGCTTGTATTTTGACATTTGTGGCGTTTTGATACAACTCTCGCATCGGTAATGTTTCGTTCCCGCCACTGCAAAACTTTTTCAAGATGGTTGCGGACAACTTTTCAATTCTCATTTTGTGTTCGCCAAAATTATTTTTTGTCGCTTCAACACCTATGTCACATTCATTACTTATTGCAAAACGTCTATGCCACAGCTCAACCGCCCAAGTCCATTTTCGTTCATTTTCCATATCGGATTTGTACTTTTTGGCTTTTAAATTTTCTCCATCAAATTCATATTGGAATTCTTCAAATGCACGTTTCAATAATGAAGTCAACTTTCCTTTACCGCAAGCCGTATCGCCTATCAAAAACATAAATTGTCTATCACATATTTCGCCCGCCATCCCCCGTGCTAATTGCTCAAGCACATAATCTCGTTTTTCAATGTTGGTAATTGGGTTATCAAACAATCTCCTAATCACCTCAGATTTCAATTCGGAGTAATCTTCCGAAACAGTATAGTCCCGATGTATTTTGTTGATAAAGTTATAGCTTGGATGCTTCTTCAATAATTCAAAGTTTTTCAAATCCAACACACCATTATCGAAAAGAAGGTACCCTTTACTTTTCGACACGTCAAACTCTATCAGCACGGGTGCTTTTTGAGAGACTAGCTTGTATGCGGGTTCATACAAACTCATAAAAGACTTTGATTCATCTTTGGAACTAACATTTATAAATATTTTGGTGTAGTTGCGCTCAATGATTTTTAGATGCAAACCTTTCCCTTTATGTTTATCAAGTGTCCACCTACCGTCTTCTTCGTCATATATCATTAACCCCAATGGTGTGATAAAAATTTGGTCTTGAAATTGTTCGAGTATTAGGTCACAATGTACTTGGTCACTACGTCGTTCATCTATGTCATCGATGAAAGGTTGGTGGGATTCAAGCCATCGACAATCTTCATCCGTGGCGGAAGTTGCTTGACATTTCAATTGCATTTCAAAACACGTGTGTGCTTTTATACATACTTTCAACTCGCTTATTACTTTGTCAATGTCGACATTATCGTCTTTATATACCAAAATCTCGTCGTGGATTAGTGCCGCAGGCTTCATTTTAGTATTCGTCACCAAATAGTCATATATACACATCATCATCCGACTCTCTATTTCTTGAATATACAACCCCAATGCACTCCTGAATTTTGCCATTTCTTTTGTCTTGTTTTTTACTTCACAAGCTACTTGTACGGCTTTTGCAAATTTTGGAAAGTGCTCGAGGGCATCATTTGTAAGTATATTTTTTATTTGGTCTTCATATTGTTTTATACAATCTATATATTGATGTTTAGGAAGTTTAAGTTCATTTAACCAAGTTTGAAATGAGCCTCCAAATGTCAATATTAACATCAAGTGTTTTGCATTAGCTCTACTCACATTATAACTTCGTTGAATGTTGTAAAATATACTTTCTCTATTCACAATGTAATCGTTTATCGCCGAGCATTCAATGTTATACTTCTCACACAATTGAGATATGATTGTTGGATGCGCATTTTCTAAATCAAATGAAATGTAGTTTCCGTCCATAACAAGTCGGCGGATAACATTATATTGATTTTGGAAACAACAAGTATTATACTTATCACTCACCGGGTAATATCTACCTAAATTGTATGGTGCTTTTTTGTAAGTTATGGTGTTCATATGTGTCTTTTTACTCATAAACTTATGCATCTTCTTCAATTTGGTTTGCTCCTCGCGCCACATCATATTCTCTATATCATAACCTTTGGAATTTACATCTACTTTAAGTAAAAGTTCCATAACCTCATACTTAAAATAGGTCTCACTTAAAGTAATTTGCTCGGGGAATTTATTATAATTCATTGTTTCTATATACTATGAATACGGTTTTTCTTTAAGTTAAATTTTAATAGCATATATATTATCAGCATTTTTTATTTTCTTTTGGTGATATGACCTCTTAACTTTTCACAATGCAGAAGACGATTACGGTCATACCAAGATGCATTATATTTTTTTTGTGACGCATTATACCTTTCCCGATTCTTTTCTCTATATCGTTTGGTTGCTTGTTTTTGTGCTTCGGATGTAGGCATCGCGCTACCAGATTAGTGTTATAAGTGACCGAAGCTTTAAATGCGTTCGTTCATAGCATATATGTTCAATAAAGCAACACACGTGAAGTTATGGTACCGGGTTCCGAGTAATTGGTACTTTTGAAAAACATTTTCAAATAATTAAAAATAAATATACAAAATGATATTCTTTCTTTGATATACTTTTATAAACAACCCATTACCACATACCCATTACCCAATCTATCCTAAAATTTTTAACTTTAAGACATAAACTCTATAAGGTATACTTGAATCATTTACAACATACTCAAGTACATACATACATACTTTACTTACTTCTACTTACTTTCACAAATATGTCTTACTCCGCGATGCTCAAATGGGGTAATAAGACCATTGATGTGGAAATTGAAAGATGCGATAACTTGTATGTTTATGTAAAGAGAAAAGAAGACAAAATGTATTTGAGTGCTCACGAAAATAAGAAGCATATTTTTTGGACTGATGAGCCAAGTGATTGGGAAACTTGGGAGATTACCGAAGATAATCATTTATACTCTTGGCATTATACTTATGCATTTTATGACGAAACAAACGACAATCATTGGCAATGCGGGTCACATAAGGAATACTCCACTTTTCAAGTGATAAAGCCTACGGCACAAAAAATTACGAATTTACCATATGTACAAAACTTGATGAGTGAAATTGAAAGTATGTTGAGCAATGTAAAATTGAATAAACAATATCGAGACAAAACAAAAAAGATTCGCTTCAACCTAAATTGGTCATTTATGCTTGGAAACACGACCGGAGCATTGGGTGGTGGCGGTATGCAAACACCTCACAATATGCCTCATAAGAAAGGCAAAGGTGTTTGTGTGAGTAAAGTTGAAGATAGAAAACTTCCTAAATGGAAGCAAGCATTATGGGCGGTTTCGAAGGAATTGATAAGTATTATTGATAAAGATTTTTCGGAAGGCGAGTACGTTGTCAATTATGCAAAAATGGAACCCGGCACGTATGTGAAAAAACACGTCGATGCCGAAGATATAAGTTTTCAATATGCAATGGCGCTCGGAGATTTTAAAGGCGCGCCATTAAGGTGTTACGACTCAAATGACCAAATCATCGGTGACTTTTACAATCGAAACAAAGTGTTAAAGGTAGATGGAAGATTACCCCACGAAGTGATAATGGACAATTTTGAAGGTACACGATATGTAGTCATATGGTTTAAATTGTATGACCATCGGAAATTAGTGGAAGACCCTATATTAACAACTCCTTGCTATGTATAAATAATGTCATCATAATTCGACCGAAATAACTCGTCCGGCTGATACCATTAATTTAGAAGTGAACATACATATAATCATAGTTTCATTGGGTCCACCCGTAGCCGCATTGCCAGAGTCAAATGCTACACCGGCAGCCGATGCATTGTCGCTAGCCGTACATTGTAAATAGCAACTACTATTAGTGCCTAAACTTGAGTATCCACTCAATCGGCGCGGTTCATTATCCAAACACAAATTTAAAGGCAATATAAAAGAATTGTTGAAATAATCAGTTCTCGATTGCATATGATTTGAACCCATCATTGAATATTGGTCACCTTGTGAATGAGTGATATTCATATAGGCTTGTAAAGGCGAATTAGGAAATGCAGGGGTCAACACGTTGTTTACGCTCCAAGAGTAACGAAAGGCTCTATTACCGCCATACATTTTAGATGGCAATTGATAAAGACGTCCGAGACGATTAGTATATTGTGCAATCCCGGTTTCGTTTACGGTTCGATAATTTAAAGGACGGGTTATGGCATAAGCTTTATTCCAACAATTGACCGATAGTGCAAATCGTACATTTTTATTATTGGTCGAATCGCTTTGGAAAAATGTCGCATAATTTTCAAAGATGATTGTCAATGCTCCTTTTGAAATCAATTCCTCTATATTTTGTTCCACAACTCCACTTGAAAAGGATAATGTAGTGATTGATGCCGATACTTGAGATAACGTAAAGCTTGCATTTTTAGCAAATTCTTGAGCAGCGGCGGTTTTAGTAGTAAATGTGCCGGGCGCTTGATTTTCTTCTCCGTATAACAAACACGTCACTGCATTGTCGGTAAACAGCCTAATTCGTATAGCACCAAGAGTGCTTGAATCAATTATGGACGGCTCACAAGTGCCGAGAAATCCTAGTAGATTGTTCAAAATAAATTCTCGCCCTTCGAAGTCACCGGCTTGATTATCTTCGTCTAGTGAACCCGTTATCAATCCATTAGTCAATTGTATACCTTCCGAGCCACAATTCGATAACACGCTTCTATATGTTATTTCATTTTCTAAATGGTCACCTACTAAATGTTTTACCTCTTGAATATCGCTTGCCTGAGCCACAGATTGATTTACAATAACACCGTTTATACTCACCTCATATCTAGAGAATAGGTTAAATATCTCCGGCAAAAATGAATGACAAGTTTTTAATACATTTCCTCCACTATCGTACGTAAATGCACGATTGGTTTTGGCAAAGAATCTTATAGCAAATTTGCGCGTGTCGATAAAACTATTTATAGGTAAATTTATCTCCAAAGAACCTCCTCCACCATTCACAACGGTCGAGTTTGATGTCAATAATTCAAATTGATTCTGGCTGAAATCTGTCATTTGAGTTGTCGCGTAACTCAGAGATTCGGGATAATAGCTGTCTAACATTTCTTTATAATAATATATAATACAGATAAATTTATTGCGAAACATTGCTTATAACTTCAACTTTTAATGAAAAACTGAAATATACATTTCCTGAGCGAGCTTGGCTAACAAGAGACGACGGTGTCCGACCATTGTCTTTTGAAATTTGAAACATTAGTCTTCCACGTGAGTCCGTTAATGCAAAGTTTATTTGTGACAATAGACTTGGACTTATGATAACGCTATAATTGTTGTTGGCATCTATATATGAAAATGATGGCTTAGATAAGTCGTCGATAGCAATTTTAAATAATATATCACTAGATATCATCTCACCGACTTGGTCGTCACTAGCTTGACTTAGATTAACAACCTCTAAAGCCGAGCTTGAAACTAACGATTGTGTGCGGAGATATAACTCTCGAATTGTGTTCGATGTAAATGGAAAGTAGCTTTGCATAGTCTTTGATGATGTCTTTTGAAACATCGGTTCTAATTGGCTCAATTCAGATTTGCCTACCAAATCTCGCTCCCGAACCGGATTGCCCCCTAAAAGTTCGCTCGAATCGTTGTTGAGTGCATCGTTTACCGTTGATGCAAAAGGGCTTATTGCATTTAACAAAGTTCCGCTACACCTCGCTATGCTTTTGGTTGCGAAGGAGTAAAAATCAAACTTATCTTCCAAATCATTGTCGAATTCCAACACAATTAATTTGAGGTTTGCATCGGCTTGTGTTGCTACACTAGCCGTCACCGTCACGGCGGAACCGGCGGGTCCTAGTTGATTATTTATAGCATCACCTATAGCCGCCAAAATTTGTGCGTCGTCAAATGTTTTAGGAAAAGGAAAATTTTGGGGGTTGATTTCAATTTTAAACAACTTGTTGGCATTAGCTGTTTTGTCTCCCAAAAAAAATGTATTGTTCGTTTGATTTATATCATAAAATGTCTTTTCAATGTAAAAATCATTAACGGTGAGTTGCAATTGGTCCGTCGTCTTATATGAAAGCAATTGACTCGGAATATTATATTGACCCAGTCGTGAATCGAGTAAACTATTTTGTTCGCTATTAAAGTATAACATTTTTGAGAATTTCGAGACATTCATCGTTACTATATGGTTACATTATTTTTAACATAATCGCTTAGCTCTTGTTCACTCATTTTGGCATACTTGTAATAATCTTCTTGAGTTTCACGTGGTTTCGGTTTTACCAAGGATTTATTATCGTACCAATTTTGGAATTTGTCGGGATTTACCATATATGCTTTAATTGTGTATACTAGAATCGAATGGGGGAGATGTGGATGTAGTTCCTTATAATGTTTAAAATAGTCGCACATAAGTTCCTTTTGCCGGTAGGTGAAGCACTTTTCGGGAATGTCGGCAATGCAATTCATTTTTTAAATAGTATTATATTAATGAAAACAATTAAATTGAATGATACAAAACTTAAAATTCAACCGCCCAAAGCTAGTGCATTTCAATACGAAACGGGCGAAAACCTATTGAAACAACCATTCAACATTTTATTGGTAGGTCGTCGTGGTTCAGCCAAATCGACCTCGGCGTGTAACTATTTACGAATGCTTAAACAAGATGACAATTGCGACCGTATATTGTGCATAAGCTCAACATTCTCATCCAATAAATCACTAATGGAAGACCTAGATATAGAGGATGAAGATGTGTTCGACCCGGACGACCCAAAAACCATTGATAATGTATTAGAAATTATGGACAATGAAGCGGAAGGTTATGAAAACTATTTAAAAGAATTGGAAATTTACAAGCAAGTTATGAAAATGATACATAGCGATTCGGTAAGTATACTCGATATCCCACCAGAATACTTGTTAAAATTTGCTTCAAACAATTATCAACCACCGACATATAAGTATCATCATCAACCGAGAATCATAGCATTCGTTGATGATGCACAAAGCACTCGGTTGTTTGGTAACCGAAAATTTATAAATATGTGTGTACGGCATAGACATTGCGGAATGTTCTCAAAAAATATGGGAGGTGCTCTAGGCTTGAGTTTGTTGATTTGCGTCCAAAACTTTTCAAGCGCCCAATTTGGTTTACCTCGTGCCGTAAGAAACAATGCAACGGCATTATGTTTGTTCAAAATATATGACGAGAAAGAGATGGAAAATGTATATAAAAGTGTTTCGGGAGAGATACCTCTTGAAGAATTTATGGAAGTATATGATTATGCTACCAAAGAAAAATATTGTTTTTTGCTTATAGACTTGAACCCCAAAGATTCAAATAAGAAGTATCGGAAATGCTTTAATGAGCTAATAGTACCGAATGCCAATTTAAAAATGGAAAGTTAATAGTAAATATATATGAAAACTCCTTGTGAAAGATGTAAGGCTATGACCAAATCCGGGCATCGATGTAAGAATATGACTTGCAAATGGAGTCCATTATGTTATGTACACAAGCAAGTTGTAGTCGGCGATAGCCAAATACCTAACTCGGGTCAAGGTGTATATGCCAAGAGCAATTTAAAGAAAGGCACGATGGTTGGAAGATACACTATTGGAACCGACAAAATGACGTTACAACAAATGAACGCCAAATTTCCGAGTGTGAAGGATAGGACTCATATTTGGAGCAACAATCCAAATGCATATTTTGATGCCGCAAAAACCAATTCGGTCGCGGGCAAATACAATAGTTGTACGCCTCTAGATGCTAGAAAAATGGGATGTAAGAATAATGCAAGAATCAACAATGTAGGGAACATAGTATTAAATCGAAATGTAAAACAAGACCGCGAGATATATGTTTCTTATGGAAGGGAATATTGGAGAAATAGAAAATAAATTTTCAAGAGAGGAAATTTAAGTCTCGAGGTAATTTCATTTTATAACAAAACCACGCCGTTTCAAAATTACATTTTCCCGGGAAAGTCCTTTCTTTATTTACAATTTTGTAAAATTGAATTCGTTTCCTAGGTATTATTAATTGGATGTCATTTGCAAATAATTCGCGCAAATAGTTTGTGTTGAGCATTGATATCGGACACAACAACATAAACGGTTTGCCAATTTTCTTTAAATGCGTCAATACTTCTTTTTTTTGGGAATATGGGATGTTTGACAATATGAAATCATAATCTAATGTTTCACTATCTATGAAAAAATCTAGAGTTGGTTTGTGTATAACCTTTTGGCAACCAATCTCTTGTAGGTATTCGCCCGCAATTCCATCACAATAAAACGGTTCATATAAGATTTTTTCTTTCGGAATAAATTGTTTGATATTTTCAAAAGCGGACTTAGGAGTAGCATAGTCGTCATATTTTGTAAAAGTCTTGGTGTGAAATGACGCCATATTTATCGAATTATTATATTAACAATTATTATATAAAAGAAATGTCTTTACGCATAAAAGGATTCCAAAACCAAATGAAAATTCGCTCCGGTCTCCAAGCTCCACAATATGTCGTCAATGAACCGATTGTAGGTGGTAATAAGTTAAATGAATTTTCAAAATTCCGACGTAACAATGGACCTATGAATCCTATGTTAATGAACACTCACCGCCCGGCATCCTCGATGATAGAACCGTGCCGCTCCGTAAGTCGATATTTTGAAAGAAGTTCGCGAGGTTCATATCCGGACGGAGTAGGTTATAAGAGTTATCTTGTGACAAATAAAACGCCAATTAACGCGGAAACGGTTGTGTTCTATAGACCTCGTTATCATCCACAAATTAAACATTTAAAGTATCCCAATCAATCTAGTATAGGTGGTATATATATGCCACAAAACAAAAGTGAAAGCAAGTAAATTTAGTTTGGCTTATTTTCTTTTTGTTTATATTAAATGCCAAAGAAAGGTGAACCGTTGTCCGATGAACACAAACAAATTCTTGCCAAGGCTCGAGAGAAGGCGTTAGCGATTCGACGTGAAAAATCTAAACAAAAAGCCGACATCAAATTAGCAAATGAAATAGAAAAGAGGGAAATGCACGAAAAAGCTCAAAAAGTGATATCAAAGGCGGTGACCAAGGATGATTCCGAACCCGAATGTGATACTAACGATTCAATAGATGAGGAACAATTAAAAGACCATCAAACGGACGAGGTGACAATTCATAAAAAATCTATTAAAAAAATTAAGCCCAAGAAAAAAGTTGTTTATGTACAAGAGTCAAGTGGCGAATCGAGTGAGGAGGAAGAAATTGTTGTAAAGAACAAAAAAAAAGTAAAAAAGTATCTAAAAGCGAAATCAACGAATCGCCATCCGTGGAGTTAAGTGAACGTGACAAATTATATATGTTAACAAAGAAGTCTTTGCTAGGTTTTAATTATCAATAACAAATTATAAAGACTTCAATCAATTGCTTAATATTTTCATCGTTCCTTTAATGCTCAAATTGTTGTCTTCGCAATTTCTTTGTAGGGCGTCCTTATTCTTCTCATATTCCACCATAAATATATATCGAATATCATTGCCTTTTTTGATATTAATTTTTATATTTTTCTTCTTAATATTCAAAGACATTACAATGTCATTACAACAATAAAAATCATATAAATGAGGACGATTTTTGGTGTATAAAACATCATACCATTTTTTATTGATAAATGTGTATTCTTGACAAGCACGTGCTTTCAATTCTTTCAAGACAATATTTGAAAAATAGGATTTCCAAATGATTACTTGAATGTCGTGGGGAGCGTCGTACAACAAATTCGAAGTAGAAGCCATATCAAAAGCGAGATTGTTAGTATTCGGTGTATATAGTGAATACTTGTTATGTTGTTAGTGCTTCAAGTATACTCTAGTATAGTTATGTCTTAAAGTTATATATATATATATATATAATGTAAAAAGTAAGGGGTATGGGGTAATGGGTTGTTTTAAAAAGTATTTCAAAGGAAGAAAATTATTTTTGTAAAAAAACTTATAGCATTTTAATTTTTTTTTAGAAATGCCCATTACCCGCAACCCAATACCTTTTATGGCATTAAATCGAGTATAAGATTATAGGGAATGCGATATGCACTTTCTACACATTTAACGCCGTAACCAATATTTGCATTTGAGCTACGCGTCCGTTGTGCGGTTTCAATGTGCTTCCCATAATTTATTTTAGTATCACAATAAGATGTTTTTTTGGAACACATTTTCAACTCAAGGTTTTGTTTATTTGTCCAAATATTTGTGGTTTTACGATAACCAAACCCGTATTTGCAATATGAACACGTATGCTTGTATTGTGTTAATGATTGCATAAAATCTCTATGTTGCAACAAGCCACCGTCCGATGGGTTTTCAATATACCAATAGTTGGGTTGGAGATATTCTATAATGGTCAATGTTCGTTTTACCATCGCATCAGCCAAATTTAGATTTCGGACACCTTTTCTATGTGCTTTTGAATAACTTGTGCACGGAGGGCTTGCCCATATTATATCAAAATGTTTTGGTTTGTAGATTGTGTAATCCCAATCTAGGATGTTAGTTGTAATCGTAGCGTTAAATTTTTTAAGAATGTCAAGTTATCGTTTCGCCCCCAACCCCTACACATCCCTTGGGACACTTCACTCGAGAGTACAACACTAGGGCATGGCAGATGAAAGCTTTGCAGCGCCAGATCTATAGGGGTCTAGAGCGCGAACCACTACTCCGATTGTCAAATCGTAGCGTGAGAGAGCTCAGCGAGTTGCATGGAATCCCCTATCACAAAGGACACCCCTTGCTTCAAGCATACTTCACGATAGATAGTCACTCGAAAATACACAGGGACATGTCTGATCAGGTAGACACTTACACCACCTTGAAAGTTTTGCACATCGTGCCACCCACTGGAACCTTTGAAGGTGGCGAGTGGTGCCAAGCTTCCCATCGTGCTGGCTTCCAACTCCACGACGAGGATTACTTTATTTTCAACGCCCGCCTAAAGCATGCGTGCGCAGAGATTCGTCTCACCGGGGGTGCTCATCGTTACTGTTGGGGTTCCTACGTGAACTCACGATCGCTTTCCACCTTTGGAACTTAGCTAGCTTTCTTCAAAATGCCTTGACACATTGCTAACCTAGATTTACTTCGTACTTTTTCAAAGTAATATATCCTCGAAATTGTTGTGTCTGTCCGATTAGTGAGGGTCCAATTGTTCCATGTGGTATGCACTAGTCTAGCTACGTGAACTTGTTTGCTTACATTCTCGCAGGCCACTCCTATCACGCGTGCATCAACCTTGTCAACAACGACGGCTAGCCTTCCCTTCTTACACTTGGTGTCACTCATTTCAAAACGACGTGCACAAGCGAGCACACATCACAAAGTAGCATCTGTCAAATTGGACAAGCACTATTGGGGCTCTGTCGAGGGTAGGACCGCTAACAAAGAGAGACCATATCTAATATGGCCAGACCGCCGGGATAACTTAACGGACACCGAGTTTCAAATGAGGTACAAAATGCACAAAGCTCCCTTCGAGGACTTAGTTCAAAAGCTAGCACACCATTTTGGGGATAAGCCTAGTAGGAGAAAGGGTATGAAGGGGAAACGAATCCCATATTACCGGCATATTCAACTCTCTATTACACTCCGACACCTTGGTGGCGGACATTTCCTTGACATCATCGATTTACATGGCATTTCGGGCTCTCAGTTCTACAAGATGTATTGGGAATGCATTTATGCCTTGCCAGATATTCTACCCATTGTCTTTCCATGGGACGACGTGACAGCACTCGATGCCTTGGCAGTTGATTTTGAAAAGAGATCGAATGGCACCTTGCCGAATTGTGTGGGTGCCCTTGATGGAGTGCCAATTGAGATTCAAAAGCCATTTGAATCTGAACAGCCAGATGCTCGCTCTTTTTATAACCGCAAGGGGTTCTTTAGCTTGAATGCTCAATGTCTTTGCAATGCCAAGCGTCAGTTTACTTTCGTTTCTATTGAGGCAAAGGGAAACACTAACGACTCTCTGGCAATCCTCATGAGCACCTTGGGACAAGATCTGGTAAACGGCAAGCTACCTTCACCATTCTATATCATGGGCGACGAGGCGTATAAAGGTATTGCACCCGATTCCATTATTTGTCCTTATCCTGGAAAGTTACTCGAGGCCAAAAAAGACAACTTCAATTACTACCAATCAATCGCCCGCAATAATGTGGAGTGTTCTTTTGGGATATTGTTTCGGCGGTTTGGAGTACTTCGAAAGGCTTTGACCGTGAGTCTTCTTGGAGACAAATTTATCGAGGGTGATGCTAGCCTGGATGCCCCTCGCAAAACGCCTGGCCATGCTGTGGCATTGTTCATGGCATGTTGTAGCTTGCACAATTACAGTATTGCATCGATGTGTCTGGCAATGATGAAGTACCAGAGCGCACACCCTTCACGGAGTATGATGATGGTACCCGCGAATTTGATGATGTCGACCATGACTTTGAGTTACACACCACTTCGGACATCTTGTCTGGCGATGCCCTCGACAATGGAGAAAGCGATATGAGCTTATCCGAGGAGGTCATAATTGGTGCAAATTATTATGGAGACCGTCGTGATCAACTTGCTCAACATGTCAAGGCTCTTGGTGCTGTGAGACCTCACCACTCAAATTATAGCAAGCGGGTGAATGTGCCATAAGCAAAAATACTTCAATGTACAATTTTGAATTTTCCGGATAGGTTTATCGAGTTTTATACAATACCAAAAAATGAACATTTATGAGATAACATTTTAGACCCCGCACGAGACATTTTAGACCATGTGATAATATTTTCGCAGACCCCGCACGAGACGACACTCGAATTGATGTGATGATATTTTCGCAGACCCCGCAAGAGACGACACTCGAATTCATGTGATGATATTTTCGCAGACCCGCACGAGACGACACTTTCGAATTCATGTGATAATATTTTCGCAGACCCCGCACGAGACGACACTCGAATTCAAGTGATGATATTTTCATTGACCCCGCACGAGACGAAACTCGAATTCATGTGATGATATTTTCGCAGACCTCGCACGAGACGAAACTCGAATTCATGTGATAATATTTTCGTTGACCCCGCACGAGACGACAATCGAATATATGATAGCTACGTCGGCTTGCCGCCTCTCGAAAATGTGTGATAACATTTTCGCAGACCCTCACCCTTGACGCCTCTCGAAAATGTGTGATAACAATTTACACACCCTCACCCTTGACGCCTCTCGAAAATATGTGATAACAATTTACACACCCTCACCCTTGCCGCCTCTCGAAAATATGTGATAACATTTTCGCAGACCCTCACCCTTGACGCCTCTCGAAAATGTGTGATAACAATTTACACACCCTCACCCTTGACGCCTCTCGAAAATATGTGATGACAATTTAGCCTCTCGAAAATATGTGATAACAATTTACACACCCTCACCCTTGACGCCTCTCGAAAATATGTGATAACAATACTACATGGGAAGCGTGTAGAGGGGGACCATCCTTATTAAATACAACTGTATTCCTTAAGTACCTTCTGTATTTTGCCAGGATTTCCCAGTATTTCGGAACGCTTCCCATGTAGTGAGCACCTACGGTTATCTATGGCAGATCTGCATAAGCCGACACTACAATCAATCAGTTATCTTTAATTCTAAAGAGAAACATATATGTGGATACAAGTCATGTCCTAATTGTAAGATCGTTTGTAATCTGCATGAGCACAAGTGTTACATGACCAAGGTTGAGCCGAAATCCATATTGGACTATAAAACCATTGTTTGTTTTGATTTTGAAACAATGAATGACAACGGCAGATTGATTGTTAATCATTGCGAGAGCCAATATCACGACGGTTCGTTTGTCATTCACAAAACAATAGATGACTTTCTGGAATGGGTATATTTGAAAAAACATGATAATCATACCTTCGTCGCCCATTGCGGGAGTCGCTTCGATTTCCGATTAATAGTAGAACATATCATCAATGTCCAAAGAAAGCCTCCACAAGATATATTATATACTGGTGCCGACATTCTATGTATGAAAGTTGGAAACGTGAGGTTCATTGACTCATATATGTTTATGTCAAGACCATTACATGCTCTTCCGGAAATGTTCGGTTTTGAACATGAAATCACGAAGGGATATTATCCACATCTTTTCAATACAAAAGAGAACGAACACTACATGGGTCTTTATCCCGATATCAAATATTACAATCCAGAAATCTTACAACCCGAAGCTTATACAAAGTTATATCATTGGTGGTTTGAGAAAAAGAGTAAATGTTGTATTTTTGAACATCCAAAAGAGCTTGCGAGATATTGTCACGATGATGTTACGATTCTTCGTCGAGCTGTCTTCGCTTTCAGAGATTGTTTTCTGAAGATTACCGATAACAAGTTTGATCCATTCAGTTATTTGACATTAGCTCAATTGGCGGTGAACATATGGAGAAATGAGTGTATGCCCAAGGACTCGGTGGGTATACTACAATCACTGACCAAATCGCAGAATGCCTCTATCAAAGAGAATCAATGGTTGGACTATATAGTACACACAACGTCGGCGAAGCTTGTCATAGATTTGGATGGTAAACGAAACTATAAACTCAAAGATACGGGGTTACACATATATGTAGATGGATTTGATAAGAACACAAACACCGTATATGAATTTCTTGGTAGTTGGTTTCACGCCGATTTGAAGAAATATCACAAAGATGATATTCAGTATCAACAGGGTCGGAGATCGGGCATGACATTTGGCGAAGTTAATCGACAAACCATGAAACGATTAGAGGACATCAAGGCAGCTGGCTACAATCTTGTATATATATGGGAATCGGACTGGGATTCACAAGTGGCTCAATTGAAAACTTCACATGTTGGAAATGCATTCTTAGATAGACAAATTTTAGCTTCTCCCATTCATGATAGAGACTCCTATCATGGTGCAAGAGTTGATTTAGGCAAGTTGTTTTATAAATGCAAAAACAATGAATATATCAGATATCAAGACTTCAACTCTATGTATCCTTCGGTAATGAAGACCAAACGGTTCCCGAAAGGGCACCCGGAGATTATTAGAGATGTTAAATCCCTTGATATTCATGGATACTTTGGATTGATTAAATGTAAGATACTACCAAATAAACATTTGAAGTTTGGTGTGTTACCGCACGTTACAAACAAATTGATCTTTCCGTTGTATGAAATGGTCGGAACATGGACCACGGTGGAATTGGAGAAGGCTATTGAAAAGGGATATAAGATTCTTGACATCTATGAAATTAAACATTGGAAGGAGGCTACAACTGATTTGTTCGGTGCTTACATTGATAAGTTTTTAAAACTCAAGACCGAGTCGTCAGGGCCACCTGATGGTGACATAGATACATTCATAAAAGACTTTGAATTTCATGAAGGTATCAAGTTAGACAAACGAAACATCAAATACAATCCAGGTATGAGACAAGTTGCTAAAGACATGCAAAATATATTATATGGAAAACTCGGTGAACGATCAAACAAATCTAAAAGTAAGGTCATTCAAAATCCAGGTGAGTTCTACAATACAATCAGTAATAAGAGGTACGATTGTAAATATGAGTTTATTGGATCTGAAGAGAATGAGATGGTATTGATGAATTTTACCGAGAATTCTGATGTGTATGCCGACACACGGTTTTCAACGAACGAGGTGTTGGCCGCGTTCATAACCAGCTATGGACGATTGAAATTGTACGAGCTGATAGAAGCCACCGGGTTCTCAAACGTATTATACTTTGATACTGATTCTATTATATATATAGAAACTGAAGAGAACCATCATATATATCACGGGACTGGTTATAGACAGCCATGGTTAGGTTATCTTAAGTGTGAGCTTCAAGGATTGGAAAAAGAACATGGTAAGTGTATTGAATTCCTGAGCACTGGACCAAAGTCATACAGCCTGAAGTTCGCCGATGAATATTGTATGACCAAGATAAAAGGTTTCTCTTTGAGTACTGAAAACCTAGAACATATCAATCATAATGTTATGAAAAATATGATTCTAAATCAAAGGAACGACCCAGTCAAAATGAGTAACCTTGTTATCAGACATCAATCAAAAAGCAACAATCACAGATTGTTGCCATTAGGGTTAGAAGTCAGATCGGAATCTAAGACATTTAATTTCAGTTATGACAAAGGAAACATTGATTGGACGACATGGGACATTTTGCCATTGTCGTAAAAGCGGTAAATGTTTCCAAAACACTAATATATATAATATAATTCAATTCTGGCAACATTTAACGCTACCATAATAATCGATCTGCATAGTATCCATTGCTACCGACGACATTGCGGTCTTTCTTGTGTCTAATTTTGTACAACCGACGTCGTTCATCGGCATACTCTTTACCCTTAGTGCCCATGTATGTAGGGTAATCAGAAGCACCTCGCTGTCCGACCTGAGCGATCAATTTACCATCCTTGAAAACATCAATCTTTTTGCTTTGATTATTTGATGGGCTGATCTTAACACCGAGTTTCCGTGCTTGACTTTTTGTGTAAGCTTTGATTTGATAAGTCATTGTATACTATATGTAAGACTATATTATATAGTATGACAAGTAAACCAATATCTGAGAGTAGACTCCAAGAATTATATCTGGACCCGAAGATCGGAATGAGCGGTGCCAATGCATTCACCAAAAAGCTTAAGGCACAAGGTTATAAAGTCACAGAGTCTCAGGTCAAATCTGCTATTTCCAAGACTGAGACATCACAAGTTTTGGCACAACCTAAAAGGGTATCTCGTAAGGATTATTTTCCAATCTACGCACCTGTTGGGAAAAACAGCATCCAAGCCGATCTCGCGTTTCTGCCAAAAGAAAAGTCGGTGAACAAAGGGAACGCCGTGATTCTGACTGCGATTAACATTAACACAAACAAAGCTTATGCCATTCCATTAAAAAGTAAAACGGTGAGGGATAAAAACAATAAAAGATCGGAGGACGTTGAAGGCATAGTTCCCGCTATGAAACGATTGATAACCGAAACCAAAATGAAAACCCTTACAACCGATTTAGGATCTGAATTTACAAACAAACCAGTTCAAGAACTATTGAAACAAAAGGGTATCAAACATTACACGTCTCAAGCTGAGGACCACTCTCGTCAAGGAAAGATTGAAAGATTCAATAGGACATTAAAAAGCAAATTGCAAAAGGTTTTTGCATCCACTGGCAAGAGCAATTGGGTGAACTATATAGATGATATCGTCGATAACTACAATGGAACAACAAACCAAGGTAATATCAATGATACCCCTCCTGATGACATGAATAAGAATCGTGTTATTAGAAGTGTCTTGTTGAAACGCAATCAAACTGCCAAACTCTTACAAAAGTTAGACATTAAACCAGGCGATCGAGTGAGATTACGTGTGACTAAGAAGACATTTGATAAAGAGAGTCAAACATGGTCTACGCAGGTGTACAAAGTCCGAAGTAGAAAGGGGTTGTCTTTCGTAATAGAGGACGCTGACGGTGATACCTTAAGCCGACAATACAAACCAAGAGAATTGAAAGAGGTTCAAGGACCTGTTTCTAAACCATCCAAAGAAACTCGTGGGACCAAGACTGACAGTGAAAACAAGCAGGCCGCAAAATCTGAGCGTGCGTTGAAGAAAGAGGGTATAGAAGGTAATACTGCTTCCAAGACATCTAGAAACTATGACAACTATGAAGTTAATGTGTTCATTAGCGATAAGAAATCGCCAAACTATCAAAAGACTTTGAAAGGATATCTTAAGCTCAATCGATCAAGGAAAAGTAAACGTAAGTATCAGTTGATATTCTATGACAAATCGGAAGAGGATGAGTTCGTTGATATTCCTGACCCTGAAATTAAGTTGTTGAAAAAAAGAAAATCATAGGTAATATATATGAAACCATACTGCGGGTTTAAAGATAAACCCCCGAAAGGACGAACTCTCGGTGCCCGGAGATATTGCAAATCAAGAAATCAATTACGCCGTTTTGGTCGTATAGCAGTCGTGGCTCCAAATAATCATGCACCAGGCAATCACAATCCCGGACCAAGCAATAGTACATAAACTTTTTCTACATTACTTTAATGAGAACGATATTGACCGATGAGGTTGGAAGACGCAATTGTATGAAAATGATGGGAATTGCCAACGGCTCAAGTTCAGACACTCTGTTCCGAGGATATGGTAAACTCGCTAAAAACAACTACGTGATAACGATGCCGAGTCACAACAGTGCGGTATTCTACAATAGTTTGAGAAATTCAATCATAAACACGGAACCATTAGTAAGAGACATTCAGGACTATAGCAGTGGTATTGATACAACCAGGCCTAATCCTGTGATGCTAATGTCACAAGAAGAAAGAGATCAAGAGACTTTAGAACGTATTGAGAGTAGTCAACAAGAAAGAGATTCAGCTATAAATGACGAAGTTGAAGAAATTAATAAAGAAATGCCGTCACCAAGTCAACAACGTGCACAATTTTTCGCAAGACGTCCAGGCAGGCTATCGGAAGGTGAAAGTCTTCAAAGGGCTGCTCAAAGCTTTATGGATAAAGGTCCTGGTATTGGTTCGGCGGAAAGTGCTGCTTCAAGTTCTGGTGTCGGAAATATAGAACCAAGTCAAAGGACTACTAGAGGAGTTGCTCGTGAGAGATTTTCGCCGTGATAGTAATGAATATTCCTTGTAATCAAAGCTATCAGTCCAATATTTACTGTCGCCCAACATACTTGTCTTTCAGTGCTGCCAAATTCTTTAAAGAGCCCGAAAAAAACGATACGTTATATAAGGATAAACCACAAGATGTTTCAACTGTCCCTTTTAAAACAAATATCGTCAACAACGACCGGAAACACGGGCCAATGATTAACACCCTTTTTCGTGAAAGCGTCAACTTACAACCTTCTGAAATTGAACAACTATTCACACCAAAACTCCGAGAAAAAGCTTTACATGTTCAAACATCTGGATATTTAGGGTCACGAGAATATCAACCTGATTTGTACTATCCAAATTCGTTTGAGGACCAAACTATATCCAATGCACAACGGTTTGTCAACAACGAGATTCCAAACAATAACTTTGCATTAGATCGGGAGCTATCAAATTATGATGCTGCCGTTCTTGTCAATCCTGATGCCAACAGAGTGCATGTTGCTTACCATGGGGCATCCAGCAATCCTATGTATAGAAATGAGGATGTCACTGACATCAAGTCAGTACTGCGTGGCCAAGAATCAAATAGACCGTCATTCTTGCGTGCTGAAGATGTGTTTGATAAAGTAAGACAGAAATATCCAAATCACAACATTGAACCAATGGGATATTCTCTAGGAGGTGCCAAGGCCGTACATGTGGCCGATAAGTTTAAATTAAAGAGTACTACATTTAATCCTTTCTTATCGCCGTTATCACATCAAGTTGGTGGTGGACGCCATGACATTCATAGAACCGTCACAGATTCTACAACGGCCGGTGCTCTTTACAAACCTGCAAACTCACAAAGAAATATATTTCATTACTTTCCTGAGAAAAGACAATCAACGTTATCATCGTATGTGCCTGATCAACATAGCTTGTCGCAGTTCTTTCAATATCCAACTAACAATAAAGTGAATAAACTAAATCTTATGAAATCTATAGGGAATGTATTGAGCACTGGTTTAGATGTCGTGCAAGGTGCTCTGGCAGCTGACCATGGTCTTCGTATGGCAAGACGAAACACAGAACCATCAACATTTTTAAACGCTATAAGTGAAGATTTGAATCCCTATGGCATTTTTGGAGTTAATATAGACCCAGATTATAAATTGACTTACGACACGGCTCCGCCGGAAGCTAGATTCCTAGCCGATGCCATTAGTGGTAGAGATTCCGATAGAATGACGAGTTTTGAACGACAATCGGAAAGACGTTAAATGTTGCCAATATTGAATTATATTATATATATTAGTGTTTGGGAAACATTTAACGCTTTCAAATTTATTCTCTATATATTACAATGGATCGTCAAGAATTGATACGCTTAGCCAAACTTCAATATCCCGATATTAAAGATGCTCATGTAGAATTGCTTGTAGATGATTATATCAAACGTCCAGAATTTTACGATGACCTTTGTACTGGAAACATTGAAGAACCAATTCCTTTAGATCGGGATACTGTTGATTCTATAAAAGATAATTGTTATATTAATATAGATGAGCGTAATTAGCACAAGAACGCTATTCTTGTCTTCCGAAGACAATAGCAATGGAGACGCACGTGTTTTGCAAATGAACATACCCACTCAGCTGATAAGTTACCGAGCACAAACCAAATTGAGATTAACTTTGAATACTTTCTCTTGTGCAAAGACATGGTATAGTATTAACGAGACCAATGGCATCTTCTATGTGGGTGATATGGCAAATAATACTTTAACGGAAGTGAAAATACCTTATGCAAATTATACAGAGCTGGATCAATTCACATCTAAACTGGCCGCCGCAATAAAAACTGCCATCGGTGGCACGATAAACACAGTTACTATCACTTATGACAAGGACAACGGCGGGGCCTTAAATTATGAGAACAAATTTCGTATAGAATTAAGACCACCACAGCCCGATGTAAAGTTTGTAGCTTTTAGTGTCAGCGGCGATTTTCAAGCTATATCTGGGTCTCTTTTAGACATTGCCTTAAATACCTCAGTTTCCAGAGCAGGCAAATACAACGATTCCGACCAAGTACTCGGTGGCCGTGTTAACCGCAGTACGGCAGGTATGAGTACAGTGTCTGAGCTCTTAGACTTGTTTCAAACAAGTTATGTTGTAGAGTACAGCTTATGTGAATCGATATACCCATGTAACATTCAAACCAACGACGCCTTGTACCTTAGGGTCACATCGTTACCAACACACAATATTGAATCAACAAATCTTTCTACTTTTACAAATAATAACGAAATGATCAGTTCTGATATCTGGGCGAAAATACTATTGCCTAGTGACACGACGACAGACTTTATAAGATATATAGACCCAAACGACAACTTTGTTATTGAAGTGTCTGGGTCTCAATTTACTTCATTTAGAATCACACTTACAGATTCTAAAGCAAGACTGATCACATTGGCCTCTCCGACCCAAGCATCAGACGGCAGTATTAACTATTCATTAAGCATAAAGGTCGAAGAATTGGCACCTGCTGGTCTCTCAGATATTTTATAATCTTTATAATATATATACAAAAATGAGCCTCCCCATGTCATTGGCCTACGGCTTATCGAAAATGAACTCGTATTCCACCAATTACTTCAGATTGGAAACCACTAATCTTACTAAAGCATCGAGGTATTCAACTATAACTTTGAATCTGCCTGTCAATTCCATCGTTAATATGAAAAGTCTCAGTATGCATTGCAAAGGTTCGTGCAAAACTCCTATACAATATACGGACACTGCAGCTAAAAATTTAATTGTTACGCTTCCCAACGGGTTGGAAAAGCTCATCTCTAGGTGTGAGGTGTTCGCAGGAGGGCAGCAATTGACCACTGGTTTTCAAAGTTACAGCACGGTAGCAACCGTTCTCGACACTATCAAAACAACACTCAGTAAAGAAATGACTTATCAACGTGTTCTCAAAAATCAAGAAATCAATGTTGCTGACAATTTCTATGCCACACCACGTCCATACATCTTGAATACCTGGCTCAGCATATTAGGAGAAGCAGAACCTTCATACATTGATACAAGTCTTCTTCCTCCAGTTCAAATCAGATTGTATTTGCATGGGCCTGAGGTGTTAGGAGCGTTTGTCCAAGGTAGTCCACCTGAAGTCGATCTCACGGAAAAAGCTCAACAGACTTTAATCTCACAAGGGGACTTTTTATTAGACGACCTTTACTTTACCGTAGAAACAATCACTTTCAGTTCAGGTGTTTACGATGCCGCCGTGGAATCAAAATTGCGTGACGGTTTTTTAGAAATTCCGTATAAGAACTATTTTTCATTTTTTGAAGGGGCGTCTTCGATGTCCAAATCAACAAGGTTCTCTTTGAGTTCACAGTGTATTGATAACATATATGCTGTTCAACGCCCAGGGGATTATCGGGATAAACCTTTAGGACTTATCAAATTGGAAAACACCTGTGGTACATCTTACCTCCCGTCTTACTTTAGATTTTCAGCTGGTCATTTAGGTGCTCTACAATTTAACTTGAATAACCTGTTCGTTCCTAACTATCGAGTCGATCCTCTTGCAGCGTTCAATCTGCTCTGTATCGCTAAAGCTGACAACTACGGTACGCTATCGGGTTGTAAGATTAACAGTTATGAAGATTGGCTCAATAATCAGTTCATTCCTATGGTACGTTTGAATCTCCCCTCAGAAATGGGCGTCAGAAGCCTAACAGGATTGGATTCTCGGGGTTTGAACAGTTCCTTCTATTTTCAAACTCATGTAGCACAACCAGATGACGATTTACAAAAGGTAAATCTGACAAACAGTAACGAGGTAATGATTATTTGCGAAACGACCGCAGTTCTTCGTATCGGTCAAAACCGTGTGATCGAAACGGTATTTTAAAAAGCGGTTAATAGTATACAAACATGGCTCAACAACCAGGATTGGTTGGGTACAACATGATAAAAGATGTAGGACCGAACGTGGACAAACAGATTCACACCGCGACGATGTTTCAAATGTCAGGTTTTAGACCGATTATGATGTAACAACTCCCGTGTAAAACAATCAATGACATCACATATCCACCATTCAGGATAAGCAACGTTCATCCTTTGGCGGGATACAAAAGTTATACTTTAGGGCATGGTGAAAAGCTTTCTCAAAAGATGGAAATGTTCGATTTTCCGATGGAGCATCCATTGAATAGTCGATTGTTGCAACCTGTACCTTTGTTTTTTTCATAGATTAGTATATACAATGTCAGCTTTCGGAAATGAACTAAATGCAAAAACCTTGACTTATGCCAATACTACGTTTCGCACAACATTAAGAAATGGAACAGATATAGAATTAACAGAGGATGACGTACAGAATCAAATTATATTAGGTAATACTGCCTCAACTGTTCGGTTGCCGGAATGTCTACCTGCTATCAAAGGTAAAATGTTTACAATTTATAACGGAACAGCCAAAACGGGCGGAATAGTGACTCTTCAAAAGTTTGAAGGTGACAGAATAAATGGATATTCAGACACAATTGACGGCGATATTACTTTAGAAAATGGTGTAAACAATGGCGACAGTATAACGAGCGTCACTCTAATTGCATCAGGCGAAAGGACGTATCAATCAGGTTCAACTACCATTGTTGAACTTCCAGGAAATTGGTATGTGATTTCAACATCTTATCGGAATACAGGATAAAATATAAAAAGTATAATATATAATGTCAGCTTTCGGTTCAAATTTAATAGTGAAAGAAATCAACGGTAAACCATTTGTAAATGGCACGGGTCCAACCGATACACTAACGTGCGATACAGTGGTGTGTCAAACTATAGGCAGCGTTGAATCACCGCTTGAGACCATGCACATCGGCTCGGACATACGCTACCAGAACGATATCAAATTTATAGATACTCAAGACCCATTGAATGAACGAGAACAAATGTCCTTGTTGACAGATGGGTCGCTAAAAGTACACACATCAATCAAATTCAACGATTTCGTGTTGAACAATCCAATATCGAAATCACGATTCTCTGCAGGCCTCGATGACCTCGATGCATCGTTTGAGATTAAAAGCTTGGATCCTGTTGAACAAACACGAGTTAAGATAGGCGAAACGGGCATCAACGAGGTAACCTGCTTGCAGACAACAATCAATATAGAGCCTTTCGGCAATGGGGTATTGATAAACGACGGCCCACTCGTACTCAATACCGGCGATTTAACATTGACAAGCGGTAAGTATCGAGGAGATGGCTCATTGTTAACTAACTTACCTTCTGGTGCAAATCAGAATTTACAATCGGTCACTGATCAAGGTAGCACGACCAGTGTCGCCGATGTTTCATACACCGGAACGGGTACCATGATTGTCAATCAAGAAAAACTGAGTGGCAATAATCTTAGAATTGAAAGTGGTTCTGGTGGTTTTGGTAAAGTATCAATCGGAGAACAAACTCAAGGGTATACAAACGCCGACCACATTGGAGACCGTTCTATCGCTATAGGTAGGAATGCATTGTCCATTAACAATACAACAAGTAATGATACGATTGCAATTGGTTCTGGTTCATGCAATAACAATTGCGGTTCTTATGTCGTGTCTATTGGGGACGACTGTGGGCAGAACAATTGCAAAGATGCAGCCGTGAACATCGGAAAATATGCAGGTGAATTTACAGCAGGTGAAAATGCAATCAACATAGGTGCTCTCGCAGGACAGAACTCTGCTCAAAGTGCGGTAAACACCGATAATACAATCGTTTTGAATGCAAGCGGGGTTGAATTAAACGCCGGTGTCGCAAGTAGTTGTTATATCAGGCCTATAAGATTGTCTCCCGACCCAGCAAGCGAGTCACAAATGTTGCATTATGACACAGCATCCAATGAGGTCCGATATGGTCCTGTTTCTGGTGGCGGCGGTGTTCCAAGTTTATCACAGGTCCTTGCTGTCGGAAATACCGGTGGTACGATCAACCTCACTTCAGATTTGGATACGGCGGCCATAAGAATCACGAACAGTATTGATTGGGCTTACACAACACCAAACACATCTTCGATAACGACTGATGGTATTCCATTAACCCAACTCACAAGTGCTTATAGGAAGACTACATCACCAAACACATTCACAGGCCAAGTGTATACGATGGTAAACACAACAGCTTCTACAATAATATCAGGAACTGTTCTTTCTTTTGACGATGTAAGCACTAACATTAATGGTGTCAAGCCATATGCCGCTATCAACACCACTACTAATACCAATGTGGCCGTCATTGGTGTATGTGTCCAAGATAGTCTTGCAGGCAATTCTTGTTTTGTACTAATTAGCGGTTTCTGTTCTGTTAACTGTATTGATGGATCGTACACCAAGGGTCAGCTTTTAGGACTTCAAGCAAATGGTGTTGTCAATTCTTCGGCAGTTGCGGCGACTAATGGTGTAATCGGGTGTTGTATGGAAACCGTAACTCATGCATCGCCAAATGCAGTTATATGTTATTTACAACCGTCATTTAAATTGTAAATATATTATAAATGCCTGTAAAGCGAAATGATCCTAATTTACCAAGTTGTGAAAACGTCGTTCAAGATGGGGTCGGTATGAGAATTAAAGGAATTATAAATGGAAGACTCGCAAACACTCGATGTAAGGTAAGAAATATTGCTAACGCCCAAGGAAACGTAAGAAGATATAGTAAACAGAACTTACCAAAAACAAAAGCAAAAACAGAACGCCGAGATAAATGGGTGTCAGTATCCTTGGCAAATGACGATGAGCATGTTTCTTTGGTATATGATACGGGTGCCATGATTACACAAATGTCTACCGCCGATGCCAGACATATAGGAATAATTCATCCAGATGGCACGTCCGATTTTAACAACGAACCAGGTTTGGTTATTGGAGTCGGCGGTCAAGTAAATACTACAAGATTTCAGGATGTCCCATTAGTCTTAGATACAACTGAAGAACTTGCTTGGGGAATAGTAAATGTCTATGATAATGCACATGGATTATTGGGCATTAATCATATAAAACAATATAAGCGATACCGCGTGAAATTTAAATAAGTACATATGATATATGTCAAGTTTTGGACAAAGTTTAGTTTGTAAGAATTTAACATGTGATACAATTAATGGTCAAACATACAATCCTGTACAAACTTCAAAATGGACCGAAACAAATAATGTTTTGGAACCGGCAACCGCTGGAGCAAGTGTAAAAATTTCCGGTTTAGAAGTAGATGGAAATGCAAGAATCAATGGTGGAATTGTCAACGTTGTACAATTAGGTTCCAAGACAAATTTAGAATTACAAGGGACAAAAGCTGCTGATTCAACATTTATAGATTTGAATACATCACTGGTTGAATTATCAGGAGTTAATTCAGTGTATGCTTTGGAGTTTCGTAAACGACCTGTTATACCATCAAATCAATTTTTTAGAATGAACATGTTAGGTGATATCATAGGTGCTAATTTAATAGAAGCTGATATTGTTCGAACTCCTGTCTCAGAGTTAAATGGACTGACATTGCCGTCAGAGTTATCTCACAGAGGTTGCAATGTCATTACTGCTTTGACAGGTGGAAATGTAAATGACAGAATAATAGATATACCAGAGGGTAAATTCATTTGCTTCTTTGATTCGACGTTAAGTGCAGCCGATGTAGATGATGGTGTAAAAATCATGGATATCACATTTAATACACTTGCTCTCCCAATAACGAACGCACACATAGATGATAGAAAATATACAATAGATGTAAGTGCAGTTTCAACAAACGATGCTAATGATCCAAATGATGCATTGGTATATTACACTTATGTAAAAAGTGGGCAATGTGTGTTAAAACTGGACAGTGGACGCAATTTACAGGGGCAACGTATAAACTTCCTGGCAAAATTTATAGAAATCCAATTTTAATGATAAGATATCGGAAGAGAAAAACGGTAAATGTATCCCAAACACTAATATATATAATATAATTCAATATGGGCAACAATTGCCGTATAGGCTTATAAATCACGCGGAATGTATCCAAAACAGTAATATGTTATATAATATATGATATGGGCAACATTTAACGTTCTACTGATCGATCACGCGGAATGTATCCAAAACAGTAATATATATACTATAATTCAATAATGGCAACATTTACCGTTCTACTTTACATAATTTACATTTGTGTACATTAGCACAGGTCACCAATTCCTTATGAAGATGATAACACTCTTCATTCATAAACTTACGATTGCATATCTCACAATGATGCCATTGTTTATTGCCTGATGACAATCGTGTATCCTTGTTTGCAAAGATGCATTTCTGAGACTTGCATTGAGAACATGATGGTCTATAGGTCTTGCCTTTGAAGCAATCAATCCTTGTAATCGGTTCATAGTGATTGTCATGTAAGAGTATGTGATAACTATCATTATAACTTGAATAGTCATTGTGTTCGTTAAAGTACGGCGGGTAATACATGATTGGATCACCACCAAGTCTTTCAGTGATACCCCACACAAATATATTAGTTTCATAATGTTTTTCTAAAATAGAAAAGTCTTCTATATTGATTCCGTTTTGATCCATTTTCGGAAACAATTTCAAACGCAGCTGATTAGATATTGTTGAAATATTGCCTCTATGATTGCTGGCATCTCTTTTGAGTTGCTTCCATTTGTTTTCATATTGATTCTTTTTTATAAGATTATCACTCAACATCTTATCTAATTTTCGTTTCCTATGTAAAAGTTCCAAAGATTTGATACCACAATTGTTGCGAGATTCAATCTTAATCACACATTGCTTCAATCGCAATTCAACACTATTCTTCGGAGCTGCCGTACATTTGCTACCTTTACCTTCTGGTGGTTTGGAAGAGTAATATTCAACTTCGATATCTTTGGCAACCTCGACCGACTTTTTGCTGCTATCTCCACCCTTCGGACTTTGCAGCATCTCTTCAAATTTCGTCATCACATCTTGGCGATCTGAACCTTTGACCCACTTGGATGTGGTCCCATCCTCGAACACAGCTCTCATCGAAATTTGTTGAGTTCCTTTTGATTTATCAGGTAACCAATAGTTTAAACTGCTACCATCGGGACCAGCTCTTTCAAGAAACGTTGTAAAGGGAACCTTAAGTTTTTCAACATCGGTACTGAATTTCTTGATATGTCTTTTAGAATCTCCGACGGTATACTTATTGATTTCATCAAGTCTATTTTGTTCTTTAGCAGGCTTTTTACCTATCTTGGTCCATTGTCGTCTTGTAACTTTCTCAACCTTCTCTTTTGATTTCCGATACTTCTTCTTGTAATCACGTATGGCTTTCGTCCGATCGTCACCACTTAAATTTTTACTTTGTAAGTCTTCCCAATCTGCAGCAGTGAGCTTATGGCGTGCCTCAGGATTTTGCTTTCTCAATTTAGGGGGCATCTTCCTATACTATATAAATTATATTTTTGTGGCATCACCGCGACTTTTTTTCATTTGTTTTTTCATTTGTTTTTTCATTTTTATACGTTTCTCAATATCATCAATAGCTTTTCGATAATTTGAAACACCGGTGTACTCTTCGGTAGGTCGTTGAAATACTGGGTCACCCGTTATTGTACCAGTGCTCGTTTTGTCTAACGGTGCTACCATGATAGGAGATATCCTACGAGGTGCTTTGGTCGGCAAAGCAGCATCTTTGACGGGCTGTTGATACACCGGTTGTCCTGATGGAGTACCATGGTCTAAGACGGTTCTACTTTTTGCCTTCGGCTTTTTAACGACCGGACGACCACGCAAGCTTTTCAATTTATCTCCTTGTGTCATCTTACCCTTCTTTTTGATTCCGTGTTCTTGTCTATATTCTTGAGCACATTGCCTTAGTTTTGTAATCCAAGCCTCCTTGGTCATGTATATACTATACTAATATAAAATCACGCAAAATGTTTCCCGATCAGTAATATATATAATATAATTCAATATTGACAACATTTAACGTATTAGCGATTGTCTTAGGTCAGATCAAGAAATTTTATTTCTTAGGGTATCTTATAGTTACTTAATGCCAGTTAAAGGTCAGAAAATTACCGACCCAGATACACTTGAACGCCTACGATTGATGAGAGAGAAAGCTCTTGCCACTCGCCAAGCCAAAGCCAAACAAAAACAAGATGTCAAGATGGCCGAACAACTTAAGGAATCTCAAAAAGTTGCCGACGCACAAGAAACCATCAAGAAAGCTACGACGAAAGCACCTATACCGGAACCACAGGCAGATTCCGAACCCGAACCCGAACCAGAAGTGGAACATATCGTTGTCAAGAAACCAAAAGCCCCTAAGAAGAAACCGAAAAAGCAGGTAGTCATCGTTGAATCTGATAGCTCTCAATCGGAAGAAGAGCCTGAAGTGATCGTTAGGAAGTCTACTAGACGAAAGCAAAGCCGAGTTGAATCGCAATCACAACCACCTCGTAAGAAAGACGCGGAAATGGACCCGGGTTATGATAAGGCTTACTCTAGTCTATTTCTATCGTTATAATATATGCAGTTTCAGAAACTCAAAGATAAATCATATGATATTCAAGTACCAACGAGTTCAGCGTTTCCGATAGACACAAGTGACGATTTTATAAATTTGCATGGTGTCATCTTGGCCTGTGCGAAACGTGGAACGGGCAAATCTTGTAGTCTTACACACCTATTACGATTGATGAAACAAAACAATGCTTTAGACCGACTCATACTCGTATCTCCCACCTATCATAACAACATGCATTATTACAAAGACTTACCGCTTGATGAAGGTGATGTATTAGAGCCTACCGTCGATGTTCCAAATCAGATTGAAAACCTCCTTGATACCGAGGCTCAAGAGTACGATGAATATCAAGAGAAGATGGAACGGTATAAGAAGTTAATGAAAATGTTAAACAATCATAATATCAGTGTGTATGAGATTCCCTGTGAATTGATGTTGGAATTTGGGGACGAGAATGGTAATATACTTCCTCCACAACACAAGTATGGTGGCAAACGGCCAGTCATTGCTGCCTTCTTTGATGATACACAAGACACCGATCTGATGAGACCATCGAGTAAGCTAAGCAATATGGTTATCAAACATAGACATCTTGGGAAACTAAAGGGTTCTAGTCTCGGAATCACCCTCCTGTTCGCGTGTCAGAATTACACGTCAAGCTCGGGCGGACTCTTAAAATCCATACGAGGCAATCTTACACATATGTTAGTCTTCCGAAATAAGAATCAAAAAGAGATTGATAAAATAGGAGAGGAGGTCGGAGGGGAGATTCCAATCGAGGAATTCAACTCGGTATACAATCAGGCTATACAAGGGCCTCATGATTTTCTGTTTATCGACCTTCATCGCAAACCAAATCATCCAAGTATGTTTCGCCGAAATTTCAATGAATGGATTGTTCCCGGTCAAGAAGACCAAAAAAATCCCGCCATATTTTAAGCTCTTCAATGTCAATTGTCGGGCGGTCCTTGAGCTCTAATTGATATTTCATAAAATATATTTTATCTTGAAGTTCTTTTGGCAAATCATAAAATGTCGTTGGCATCAGATACTATCTATTCCAATAATCTTTTCCATACGGGACGAAGATCTCGGCACCCTTCTTAACATTTTTTGTAAGCTTCACATTCCCAACAGAATTTATTTTGGCATTCTGAGAACAACCGGTTCGTTTGGCATCTCGTGCTGTACAACTATTGTATTTGCCGGCTACCGAGTTGGTTTTTTCAGCATCAAAGAATGTATTGGCATTCTTTTGCCAAATGTGAGTTCTATCATTCATCGGTGGCAACTGATCAGCATCAAGTTTGATCGTGCCCACGGTATATCGTCCTACCATAGTACCTTTTTTTAAATCAACTCTTGCAAATCCACCTTGACCTGAGTCGGCTATAGTACTGTTTTGTACATTGACTTGTCTATGAGCGTAACACATTGGTGACCATTTGCATGTCATGTTCTTACATCGGTGTCCATCCTTTTTGATAGCGATACATCGTTGACACGGTATGCGTTTCATCTTATAGTATAGAACGTTAAATGTTTCCAATATCGAATTATATTATGTATATTAGTGTTTTGGATACATTTAACGCTATTTTAGAAATTGTCTTATTGCTGGTACAAAATGATTCCACTTTCTTGTATGTACATATTTATCAACAATTTTGTTACTTCCGGGAAGACGAAATCGAACACGCTTACCTTTTGTATCTCTCTCGATCGAGTATACATCTGTTCCGAAGTATGCATTTAATGCTTTACAAATAACACTTGGGTATATCTTTGAGCCCGTAAATCCTATCATAAAGAATTCTTTGAATTTCTCTATATCGATGTTCCAATATGGATTGTTTGGTAACTCTAAGGTATCAATCGCTCCATTTTGATAAAACAAACTCCATAGTATATGATCTTCGTTTTGATAGAACATTTTGAATTTTCGAACAAAGTTTATCAATTTTCTATTCCACAAATCCTTGACGAAATGCTCGGGTATGTTTTCTTCAAATTGATTTTGAAAATGATACTTGGCTATTTGAAGCTTATCGGTCATTGATGATTGATTCTTATATACCAATGGGTTCAGTTTTTCATGTATATCTACAATATCAGTATTTTCGATGTTTCCATATGCAAAATACGCCGTGGCATTGAACTCGTCCAATTTATTCCAAACGATTTCCTTTGATCCATTGTACATCTCAAAATTGATATAACCACATTTTTCAAAAAAGTAACTATACACCGAGTCGTTCCTTGCTAAGATTTCTTCTTGATATATCAATGCTAATTTTCGATAGATTGGACAATCGGGTGCATTGTATGGCATCGTAAACCCTTTGGTTACGGAGGACTTTTCATACTTCTTATAGAATAGATGTAATTCATTGGTATGGTATTGTCTCACTCTCCCCAGGTTTTGGAAGAAGTTTCTCGGTTCTACGGTATTTGGGTCGAGAAAGGCAAACTTCTTGTGAAAATGCAATCGTTCATAATTAACACCGACGGTGATCGATACATTGCTAATGATTAATCGGTTTGTCGACCAAACGGTATCTACATCACAAGTCGTTTGTTTATCGTTGTCATCGCTCATAGCATGATAGCACATGATATCATCTTTTTCCAAATTGGTCTCTTGTAAAATGATATCTTTGAATGTATCCATTCCATAACAATAGATGCCTTTTCCTTTTTTGAAGTCAGTTTTGTATGGATAGAAGAGAGTGATGTTGTATCCTTTGTTCAATTCATCGATGAGAGATTGCCTCCATTCATCTTTGTTATCGTACTTGATGACCCTTTGTGATGGTGGATTGAACTCATTACCAAGTGTTAGCACTCTTTCAGGTCGCAATAAGCCAAGCCATTCTATCATAGCTTTATGAGGAAAGGCATCCATTATGATTATCTTTTTGGCATTCCTCATCAATTGGAGAAACACTCGCCAGTTTTCCGGAAGATGTTTATGGTGTGTTGTGTCGTTTATCAATACCTGTTTGAAAGTTTCTAATTCATCCAAAACGATGATATCAAATGCTTTTTCTTGGTCAGCAAATGGATCAATGACTTTATATTGACTTTCCATAGACATGGTTAATCGTTTCTCTTTGGTAATCTTCGGGTCTTTCGGTTTGAATGACTTGTAGTTTTTGAAACCCAAATGATTTAACCGAAATGTAACGTTGTTGGCATAGGATATTCTTGGACTATACCACATAACACTCGATTGTTTTTCATATTTATCAAGATAGTTGATAGTCGCTTTAGTCTTGCCAACCCCCATGTACGATGTAAGGTATATAATCGGTGATTGTTCCAATGCTTGATGAATGTCTTCGCAAGATAGATATCTTTCATCATTCATATACATGTTTGTTTCTACATTACAATTTTCAATAAAGTTCACACAATTTCGATCATATTCAAACAACTTTGGATAGAATCGTAAGAGTAAATTCTTGATAAAGTTATCGCCGGGATTGAAGGAATCCTTCGATCGATTCCAATAGTCTTCGTACCTTTCAAGTCGCTTTCTATCGTCATCCTTTTGAGATACCCATTTCAAAAATTGTTCCATTGATATATTACTATGATATGCCCAAAGCATTATCACCCATGTGATAGTATGATGCAATTCATGTTCTTGACCTCTCGGTTTGTTTGGCATCATCGATAGGATTTGTGGATACGATGTCGTGTACCAATCGAAATCTTTCGGGATTTCCAATTGAAAACCAACTATTGTACTTAAATCAATTGTAGAATGTTGTTTCTCCAAGTGTTCATTATCTTGAAATTCCCAATGCAATGTACTTGCATCGATACTATCTTCATCGAAATCTATCAATACACAATGCTTGGTTAAGAATGGACTACCTTCTATATATTGTTGAATTCTCAATTCATTAGATTTACTTTGATTGATACATTTGAAGTTTCTATTTGATGTGTAAATAGAATTATCGATGTGTTTGACATCTGATGTCCATGTTCTAAACGGTGCCATATCATTCAAATTCTTGAAGTAATAATTTGATAAGGTAATATGATATGACCAATTTGGTACTCCTTTTTTCGGTAAAGTTGAGCCGCTAATTTGCATATTGGCATTTGGGAATTTATCAAGAATAGTTGTTTTCAATACGTTTAGATTTATTTCTTCCTTCCCATCAATATCAAAGAACACTTTTCGTTTCACATGAGATTGTATAACTTCATAAATACCATGATTACTTTGTATCAATTTCAACAATTCTTGATGATTTACTTTTGTCCAAAGAGATGATTGATGATTTGGATTTTCAGCTTTTATTAGAATTTCTTCATTCTCTATGGTAGACAAGACATAATTTTGAGCACCATACAGTTTGGAAATATTCTTGATCCATTTGAGACCGAGATAATTAACAATAGCATGCTTACTCTTATCAATGTTTGCGAAATCCATATATACTTATATATACATAATATTCTTTAAATATGTTTATAAGAATAAGCGTTAAATGTTGCCATATCACTAATATATATAATATAATTCAATTCTGGCAACAATTAACGCTTTTTAACATCGCTCGACGACATCGTTGATATTCCCTCATTTTTTCTCGATGCAATTCTTTGTGATTTTCGTACCATGTTTTTTGATGCTTACGGTTCAAAGCCTTCGTTTTTTCAACATGAGTCTCTCTATACTTCCTTTGAGCTTTTAATTGAGCTTCAGTCAAAGCCATATTAATATATATACTTATATTTATTTCTTAAATGAAAACAAAGAAATAACTGGCAAAAGTTCTTTTTAATTTTCTCTATCTCTATTCCCAGGGAAATACTTAGCGAAAAACAGTTTTCAATTTACGATTATGATGACACTACAGTACTAGTACGAAGTACGCACGCACGAAGACGGTAACGTGGCGGTCACCAGATCAAGTGTCCAAAAGCAGTTCATAAAGTGGAGATGACAGCCGGACCCTAAGTGTCCACCTAAGTGTCATCCGTTGTACTTATCATGGCGGCGGAACTATTTTCGTCACTTTTCAAAAGGTACTTTCAACGCCGCCACCTGCCCACTGAAAAATTCGCCCCTTTGTAAAAGATATAATATGGCAGATTCAAAAGAAACTTCTTCTCTTCTTGTTATTTCACGTAAGCCTAACAGTGCAGGGGCTATCTGGGATCCGTTGCGTCAACTACCGACGTTTGCGAATCGTTCGAAAAAAGCCAGAGTTGGCAACGCTCGCTGTGTCGCTTTGAAGTGTGAAAACAGTATGTATAATCGTTGTGAAGGGAAGTGTGCTTATGGTGGCGTTTTTTGTTCCGTTGAACTGCACCGCATCGAGACTTGTGAGAAAGTGCTTTCGATAGAAGGAGCCCCAGCGTTATTTGTCAAACAGTGCGAGCGGCTTCAGAACTCGGATGAGCCCACAGTTTATACTTCTATTGTTGATACGTTGCACAAAAAAGTTGTTGTTCCTTGTTTCGCCGCCGTTCGTGCAGCGGATCAAGAAGACGTATTTGAGGCAGGCGTTTCTGACGACTTTTCAACTTTAGGTCAAACCTGTGATGCGTTTCTTGACAGTTTAGAAGGAAGCAGAGGCTCTTTTTTTTCTAAGCAAACTCAAAATACCGGTCAGCTTTCCTTAAGTATGGCCAGGCTCAGTGTTGATTCGCCGCTTTCTTCGCCAGTGACAATCCGCCAGCCGGGCACAAAACGCATCACAAAACCACCGCCAGCCAGTACCAGTTCAGTTCCTATTATTTCAGTGCCAGAAACCCCAGTTACTTCTGCTCAGTCCAGTCCTCGGAAACTTGAAAACACAGCCCGGATCTTTGAACTGGAAACCCGCATCGAAGCACTGACGGCTGAAAACACTGAGCTGAAAAATAACCTTACTGATACAGGCTATGAACTTGAGTCCGCTGAGTATGAACTTTCTGTAGAAAGAGCAAAGGTAGAAAAACTGACCTGTTCGAACTTACAGAACTGTGAACAGATAAACGACCTGACTGCTGAAGTGACTGCTTTGAAAAGAGCACCGGCCACCAAGATCCGGGTTCTGAAGTCCCCTGACAGAACTCCGGATGACAAAGACCAACGCATCACTGAACTGGAAACCGAACTGAAAAGTTTGCAGGAAAAATATGAAGAGAGTCAGGATACTTTGATAAACACTGAGCATATCTATGGAGAAGAAATATGCAGTTTGAGAGAACAGTTAGCAGCAGCAACAGCTGAACAGACCCCTCAGGAAAAGACCATACTTATGGCTAACAAAAGAAGGGTAGAATTGGCAGCAGAAGCCGAAGAAAAGAAACTGAAAAAAGCAGCAGCTGCAGAAAAGAAAGTTAAGGGTAAAAAGAAAGCAGATCCGAAGCCGGATGAGTCAAATGAGTTACCCAAGAGTTGGTGGGACCAGCACTATAGGGAGTTTCCTGAGGAAACGCCTGACGACTGGGTGTTTGACTCAGAGAAATCCGGGTGAGTGACTGTGTTCTGTTTGTTGTTTTGTTTGCAGGTTCCAAGACTCCTAACTTACTTCAACTTTCTTCAGGTAGTTATGCCTGTGACTACACGTGCTATGTCTGCAGCAGCCCGTTCTATGTCTGCAACAGCCGAAGCTCCAGAACCTCGTATCTCCGTGGCAGCAGCAGAAGCAGTAGTAGAAGCAGCACCTTTGCCTGAAAAGAGGCCTTTAGTTTACAAGTGGTCTTTTAGATATGGTATAGGCTTTGTATCTGAGGAATATAAAAAGAAAGACTGATTGATAAAGATAAGTATGTACTCTTTTAATAATGGAATAATAGTATTGTTGTATTATGTTATTGTTTTGTGCAGATATGGCTCCCAAACAATCTACTCTTGCTGGTGGTGCCAGTGGCACTGCTGCAGCTGCCGAAGGCCTGGTCAGTCCCCGTGCCACTGATGGGGGGAAACTCCTTTATGCTGTCCGTGGTGGCCCTCATCAAGGTGTATATGACCGTTGGCATATGGCACTGGATGCTGGTTTTAAGTACAAACAGGGAGTCGGGAATGGTGCTTCCTTTTCTAAGTCTGAAAGGGAGATTGCTGAAAAATGGGCTTCGGACCTTTCCAAGATGCAACCAGAGGCCAAGGCTGCCCAGTTGCAGAAGATTATCAAGGACCAGCATATTCTTATTAGATTGTTGGTTGTTGTAATCATTTTCACTGTGGTTTTCTTCATTGTCCATTTCTTTGTGGAGTGCATTGGCCATTGGTATGGCTGTTCTGAGAAAATCATGAAGACCCACCCCGTGTGCCTTGGAAATATGAAGGTGGATTTGTTCATGTCTGAAAATGCTGCTGCATTACAGACCCTTGTTTTCACCGAGATGCTTGCTGTTATGGCAGCATTCTTTGTTTGGCTTGTAGGTTGCATTGCTTAGAAACAATGTACTTATTACTTATCATTTTGGTAATTATGTAATAACAGGATAAAGGCAAGAGGCCTATGAGTGAATTGGACGATGCTGATGCTGCACCTGCACCTGCACCTAAGGTAATGTATTACTGTTATAATTATCATTCTTCTTGTAAACTATTCTTATTAAACACTTGTGCATTTTCAGGCACCCTGCTGCAATATGTGTGATGTATTTGAAGGGATATTCCCATGTCCAATTTCTTCATGTCAGAAGATGAGATGTATTTTCTGCATATCCACAGATTGCTGTATAGATTGTATAATAGCATATTCAGGCAGAATAGATATAGATGCAGAATTGATTTCTATAGAAAGTGAACGTAGCATAGAAAGGGAGTATGACTTGGAGGACCGTGCATATCAGGCCCTTTACTGTGGGTATACTACCCCAGAGGAGGATTATTATGTAAATATTCCTAATGAATATTATTGGTCTGATTGATATTACAGGTGTCTCGTTCAGTTGCCAAGAAGCAGGAGAGGCTCGCAGAGAAGGGTAAGAAGCTTTTAGCCCTCAAGAATAATCCCATGAAACTCAGATCAGATATCAGGAAGCTGTCCAGGGGTTATCTTCCTCATCAGAGAGGAACTTGTAACAATAGGGGATTAGTGGCAAAAGCTCGCACTGTGAAGAATGTGGGAGAATATGAGAACCGTGTTAAACCAGATTTTGAAGTTGCTGTTTCTGAAATAACCTGGAGGGAAGAGTTATTAGCCAAGGGGCAATTTGAAGGTTCCACTAGCAAGTAAACAATACTTATTGTTTTATTATTGTAATGTTATTTACAGACTCTGAGGAAACTGCCAAGAAGCAGAAGAGGTTCGAGGACAATACTGGTGAGGAATATGCTTTATTGAAAACACAAGGTTCTTACATGTTTGAAAATGATAAAGATTCCCGAGAAGGTGTACCAAGACGTAAGAGCGTGTTTATCAGTACCAACATTGGTGGTGATGTCAGGAGTTTTGTAGCCAGAAAGAAATTATCACAAAAATATCGTGAGAAATGTATTAGGGAACATCTTGAGAAGGAAGGTTCCACTAGCAAGTAACAAATACTTACTGTTTTATTATTGTAAATGTATTTTGCAGGTGATAATGATCCTGCTGAGGATCCTGCTGAAGATCCTGATGATGGTGATGATGATGATGGTGATGGTGATGGTGATGGTGATGGTGATGGTGGTTCTGATGATTCTGGTGATGATTCCTCGGAATCAGATGAGCAGGTAATTATTCAGCCTTCTTATATTATCAGCATTTGTATTAGAATTATTCTTAGATTAGTTTGTGGTGTGTTCAATACAGGATTTCTCAATATTTAAACCTCAAGTTGAAAGGGAATGGGAAATCATGAATACAGCCTTGTTTGCTCATACTGATGATAGGAATGATGCATATAATAGTTTGCTTTATTATCCTGGATATCCTCATGTTCAGCAAAATTGTGATGAGGAGGGGATACCATTGAGATTATCACATGGTAGCTTCAGAATCTGTGTAAGAATCGAGGAGTTACATGATACAGATGGTCTTTCCCTCTGTTGTATGCTTTGTAGGAGAAAGCAAGTTGACCCAGAATGGGTTTATTGACATTGCAGGTTGAACCTTACATTGAAACAGATGCAATGTGCGATATCTGCCGTAGGATAATGATCAAAGTGGCTGGATGTCACATTCCCAGTTGTAATAATTTCCTGTATGTTGAAATCTGTGGTAGATGTGGGAAAAGGGTGTGCAAATCCCATTTGGGTAGGCTCACTGTAGGGATGGTACCTACTTGTTTTACTTGTATGAGTAAAATGGGAATTTGCTAGATATGTACTGTGCCTTGTAACATGTTAGGGGGTATCTGGTAACTGGAATAAATTCTCATGTAGAATAAACAATAATTAAATAATATTTGGTGATACTGAATGTTTTCAGGTTTGATTTTGCAGGTTTGTCACCGGTGTTTTGTTACTTGTAAGGAACAATGTATTTATTGTACTAGGTGGGCGTGTCCGAAGCATCGATTCTACTTAGAAAATATAGATGCATTTCCGAGTCATCAAGATCCTACATGCATTACCTGTCTTGAAAGGTATTGCAGTGACAAACGTGAATAATATTCTTGATTAATTTCAATTCCAATAAATTTGCGATTGTTGTTTTGGCACACTTTACCTACCGTACCGATACCCATGAATGGGTCTAGTATATTATCATTTTCATTTGAATAAGTTTTAACAATCCATTCTAATATATCATAAGGTTTGGCAGTTGGGTGTTTACTTTTGTAATTACCATTAGCAATACTTATTACAGATTTCGGAAACCGTTTTCCATTAGATATAGTATCGATTCTTGGACTGTTACCAGTATACAATTCAGTGCGTCGACCAGGCTGTCTTGTGTAAGGAATTCCGTTAATCATTTGTGGATTATAGGTCGGTAATTTATCATAGAATATGTATAACATTTCGTGCGATCGGAGTGGTTGATGATTGCAATGATAGAATCCAGAACTCATCGATTTCTGCCATACAATGTCATATTTGAACATTCTTTCATTGCTGGATATTAACTTATGTCCGAACCGAGTTGTACAAAAAAATACATATGCAGTTCGGGGTTTACCGATACGTTTCAGTTCTTTCCATAATCGAACTAAATCAATAATCTGATTATCAAATTTACAAGCAGTTTGATTATAAGGCAAATCTAAAATAATTAAATCAATTGAGTTACTATCAATGTTCGGTAAAATATCAAAACAATCAGCGTTGAATATTTGGGTTTCCATAAGATATCGGAAGAGAAAAACGGTAAATGTATCCCAAACACTAATATATATAATATAATTCAATATGGGCAACAATTGCCGTATAGGCTTATAAATCACGCGGAATGTATCCAAAACAGTAATATGTTATATAATATATGATATGGGCAACATTTAACGTTCTACTGATCGATCACGCGGAATGTATCCAAAACAGTAATATATATACTATAATTCAATAATGGCAACATTTACCGTTCTACTGATTGATTGTAGTGTCGGCTTATGCAGATCTGCCATAGATAACCGTAGGTGCTCACTACATGGGAAGCGTTCCGAAATACTGGGAAATCCTGGCAAAATACAGAAGGTACTTAAGGAATACAGTTGTATTTAATAAGGATGGTCCCCCTCTACACGCTTCCCATGTAGTAACAATTTACACACCCTCACCCTTGCC